>SNVD02006105.1:0-244696 GCA_013180625.2 Boswellia sacra
TTATGGTGGTAAAAATTTGGAGTTGGTGCTTCACTTGATTAAGTTCATACTCATTGCCTATAAAAGGAGCCATCTTCCCATGCATTCAAAAAAGGCAAGAAGAAGCATTTTAGCAAGCAAAAAGCAAGAGAAATATATCAAGTCTTAGAGAGCCTTTTATATTATTTATATACTATTGAATGAGAGTTATTACTTTTGTTGTAAAAAAATTATCTTTGTTCTTGTATTGTGGTGAGAGGAGATATTATTGTAAAGGATAGTAGTTATCTTGAGAGAACTCTTGTTGTGTGTGATCAAGAGTTGAAGAAGTTGCCTTGGTGAGGTTGTTCAGCCAAGAAGAACTCTTGGTGTGGTGTTATCAAGGGTTGAAGAAAGTTGCCTTGGTGAGGTTGTTCATCAAGAAGAACTCTTGGTGTGGTGTTATCACGGGTTAAAGGAAGTTGCCTTGGTGAGGTTGTTCATCAAGAAGAACTCTTGGTGTGGTGTTATCAAGGGTTGAAGGAAAAAGTCTTTGTGAGATTGTTCATCAAGCAAGTTGTAAAGATTTCTACAACTTAGTGGAAAGCCTAGCTTGTGGAGCTAGAAGCCCGTGGACGTAGGCAAGGTTTGCCGAATCACGTAAATTGAGTTTGCACTCTCTCTATCACTTTCCTCTTTACATTTACATGCACTTGTGATTGTTCATTATTATTAATCTTTTGATTGAATCTTTGATAAATTCTAATTTCATCTTATTCACCTTTATTCTCAAAGAAAGAGTTAAATAATTTTGATCTTTCAAGAAAAGTTTTCTAAATCCGTTTTTATAAATAAAAACCCAATTCACCCCCCCTCTTGGGTTGCCATACCTGGGTCAACAAGTGGTATTAGAGCAAGGTTGCTCAATTTTTTTTTAAAATCTTAATCGATTTTTGAGCTATGGCAACTTTTAATTCAACTTCATATGTTGAGGGACTTTCTATCTATAGACCTCCATTTTTTAATGGAAGTGATTACTCTTATTGGAAAACTAGAATGAGTATTTTCTTGAAATCTTTTGATTATGATTTGTGGTCTATTGTTTTGGAAGGACCTTTTGTTCCTACAAAAATTGAAAATAGGGAATGCATGCTTAAAGAACCTAAAGAGTTTAGTGAAGATGATAAAAAGAAATTGAGTTTGAATGTTAAAGCTATGAATGTGTTATATTGTGCTCTAGATAGAAATGAGTTTAATAGAATATCTACTTGTTCTACGGCACAATAAATATGGCACACACTTGAAGTACTCATGAAGGAACTAGTCAAGTTAAAGAATCCAAAATTAGTATGCTAGTTCATAGTTATAAGCTTTTTAAGATGAAACCGGATGAATCAATTTTTGAAATGTTTACTAGATTTATGGATATTGTCAATGGTTTGAAATCTCTCGGTAAATCTTATTCTAATGTTGAAATGGTGAGAAAGATTCTTAGGTGTCTACCAAAATCTTGGGAGCCAAAAGTGACGGTAATTCAAGAAGCAAAGGACCTCACCAAACTACCATTAGAAGAACTTATGGGTTCTCTCATGACTCATGAAATCACCTTGAAGAAGAATGAAGAAGAATATTGCAAAATGGCAAACATGTGCTTCATGGCTTTAAGAGGAAATGAGATAAGTATTCTAAACTATGATCCTAAGCTTTCATATGATGAATTACTTGAAGCATTCCAAAATTTACATGTGCAAGTTGATAAACAAAATTAAAAAAAAAATGCTTTAAAAAAGAAGTCAAAAATCATGTTATCTCAATTAGAAGAGTCGGTGGAAATAAATGAAGCTTTAGAAAATGAAAATGAAATTTTAAAGCAAAAAGATTTTGAAAGTTTGAAAAATCAAATGCATTTATTAAAAACTAAAAATGACATTTTAAAACAAAAGGATTTTGATAAATTGTAGAAACAAAATGCTAGTTTGAAAAAGGAAAATAATGACTTAAGAAATATTGTTGATAGTTTTACAAAAAGCACAAAAAATTTGAATTCTATGTTACAAAACCAAAGGTGTGTTTTTGATAAAAGAAGTTTAGGATATAAAACTTATAAAAATCAAAAGTATTTTAAAAATTATTTTGCTCATGCATCTTCTAGGAATAGTCCTAATCATTCATGTACTTATTGTGGAAGTAAAAGGCACAAAGTGTATTCTTGCTATATTAGGAAAAATCCTAATTTGAAAGAAATATGGGTTCCAAAGAGTACCATAACTAACCCCCAAGGACCCAAAAACTTTTGGGTACCAAAAAGTTACTCCTTGAATGTTGATTGTAGAGACAAAGTAGCAAACACAAGTGGTACTTAGATAGTGGATGCTCAAGGCATATGACCGGAGATGCCTCCAAGTTCTCAAGATTAATCATGAAGAAAGGAGGATATGTGACCTTCGGTGATAATGCCAAGAGAAGGGTAATCGGACATGGTGATATTGGTAACCCTTCTTCACCTATTATTAAAGATGTTTTGCTTGTTCATGGTTTAAAACATGATTTGATTAGCATTAGTCAATGTGTGATAAGGGATATTTTGTTACTTTTGAGCCTAATAGATGTGTGATTAAGGATGTTAGTAACAATAAGACATTATTTGTTGGTAATAGATTTGGTAATATTTATACAATTGATATTGATGTTAATGATCATGTAGAAAATTGTTTCATTGTTAATCATGATGCTTGGTTATGGCATAGAAGGTTAGGTAATGCTAGCATGGACACAATTTCAAAAATTTCTAAAAATGATTTAGTTGATGGTCTTCCAAAAATAAAATTTGAAAAGGATAAGATTTGTGATGCTTGCCAATTTGGAAAACAAGTGAGAACTTCTTTTAAAACAAAAGAAATTTATTTCAACAAATAAACCTCTACAATTACTTCATTTGGATTTATTTGGACCATCAAGAACTCAAAGCCTTGGTGGAAAGTATTATGTTTTTGTTATTGTGGATGATTATTCAAGATTCACTTGGGTATTATTCTTGAAAAATAAAAATGAGGCCACACAAGCTTTTTCAAAATTTGCAAAAAGAGTCCAAAATCAAAAAGGGTATTCTATTGTGTCCATTAGGAGTGATCATGGTGGTGAAGTAGACAATGTTGCATTTGAAAATCTTTGTGATGAAAATGTTTTGAACATAATTTTTCTGCACCTAGAACTCCACAACAAAATGGTGTTGTTGAGGAGAAAAATAGGACTATCTAAGAAATGGCTAGGACCATGTTACTTAAAAATAATTTGCCAAAATATTTTTGGGCCGAAGCCGTTAATACCGCATGCTTTATAATCAATAGAGTCCATATTAGAGCTTTAATAAAGAAAACTTCTTATGAACTTTGGAAAGGAAGAAAACCCAACATTGGATTTTTTAAAGTTTTTGGATATAAATGTTTTATTTTAAACACCAAGGATAACCTTGGAAAATTTGATGCAAAAGCCGATGTTGGAATTTTTGTTGGCTACTCCAACCATAGTAAAGCATATAGAGTTTTTAACAAAAAAGACTCTTACTATTGAAGAATCTATGCATGTTGAATTTGATGAAACTAATGTTATTTCTTCAAAGAATTTAGATGATGATATTATTGAGGTAGAAAGGCAAATCAAGGAATCAAGGCTTGATAAAAAGAGCCAAGATGAATTACAACTTCAACAAGAAAAGATTGAGGAAGTAAATCATTCTTCCCAAGAATTACCAAAGGCATGGAGGTATGCAAAAGCTCACCCTAAAGATCTCATTATTGGTGAACCATCACAAGGTATGAAAACTAGATCTTATTTTAAGAACTTTTGTAATCATTTTGCTTTTGTCTCTCAATTTGAACCAAAATCTTTTAAAGAAGCCGAAAATGACGAAAGTTGGATTTTAGCTATGCAAGAAGAATTGAATCAATTTGAGAGAAATCAAGTTTGGAAATTTGTCCCTAGACCTAAAAATCATTCTATTATAGGCACTAAATGGATTTTTAGAAATAAAGTAGATGAAAATGGCACCAGTATTAGAAACAAAGCTAGACTTGTTGCTCAAGGATACAATCAAGAAGAAGGTATTGATTATGAGGAAACCTTTGCACCGGTTGCTAGATTAGAATCAATTAGAATGTTGTGTGCATTTGCATGTTATAAAAATTTTACATTATATCAAATGGATTTCAAAAGTGCATTTTTAAATGGTTACATTATGGAGGAAGTATATGTAGAGCAACCTCTTAGTTTTCAAAATCATGATTTTCCAAACCATGTTTTCAAACTCAAAAAGGCACTTTATGGCTTGAAACAAGCACCAAGAGCATGGTATGATAGATTGACAAAATTTCTCATTGATAATGGTTTCGAAATAAAAAAAGTTGATACTACTCTTTTTGTTAAAACAAAAAATGATGATTTATTAATTGTTCAAATCTATGTTGATGATATTATATTTGGTGCTACTATTGTCTCTATGTGTGAGGAATTTTCCAAGTGCATGCAACAAGAATTTGAAATGAGCTTAATGGGAGAATTAAATTTCTTCCTTGGACTTCAAATCAAGCAATCAATGGATGGGATCTTCATAAATCAAGCTAAATACACAAGAGATCTTCTCAAGAATTTTGGCATGGATAATTCAAGGACATATAACACACCTATAGGTACATTAACCAAGCTTGACAAAGATGAGAAAGTAAAAGATGTTGAGGTAACAAAATATCGAGGTATGATTGGCTCTCTTTTGTATTTAACTGCTAGTAGACCTGATATTATGTTTAGTGTGTGTATGTGTGCTAGATTTCAATCTTGTCCAAAGGAATCTCACCTTAAGGCTGTCAAAAGGATATTTAGATATCTTCTTGAAACCATAAATCTAGGTCTTTGGTATCCTAAGTGTGATAATTTTGATCTAATTAGTTATTCGGATGCGGACTTTGCTGGAAGTCTTCTTGATAGAAAGAGCACTAGTGGCTCTTGCCATTTTCTAGGACATGCATTAGTCTCATGGTTTAGTAGAAAACAAAATTCTGTTGCCTTATCAAACGTGGAAGCCGAGTATATTGCAGTAGGAAGTTGTTGTGCACAATCTCTTTGGATGAAACAAATTTTAAAAGATTATGGTGTGGTATTTGATCATATTCCCATCAAATGTGACAATAAAAGTTCCATCAACATTTCAAAAAATCCAATACAACACTCTAGGACTAAGCATATAGAGATTAGACATCATTTTATTAGAGATCATGTGCAAAAAGATAATATTTCTTTAGAATTTGTTCCCACCGATAAACAATTAGCCGATATATTTACTAAACCCCTTAGTCAAGATAGATTTAGCATAATTAGAAGAGAATTAGGCATGTTGGATATGTTTTAATTTTGCTTTAATATGATAGCATATGTTAAGGGGGAGAATATATTTATGGGGAGTAGTTAATTTGATTACATTTTTTTTGATGATAACAAAAGGGGGAGAAATAGTTGGATTGCTTATATTCATAACAAGTACCATTCTTTTTGCTTATTGTTGATTTTATTTTCATTCTTGATTTTAGATTATATTTTAAAGCAATCAATGGTTTGTCATCATCAAAAAGGGGGAGATGTTAGCCTTAAGGCTACATGATAATTTTGATGATACCAATACACATTGATTAATTGAGATTTACTAACATGTTTATTTTTGTGCAAGAGTAAGATCATTGAAATAATTTTAAAATCAAGAAGAGGCTTATTAAAATGAAGTGTTGAAGCTAAGGAGAAGACTACATGTTAAAGGCACCAAAGTTTAAGAACAAGGTTTGACTCAAGGAATGTGACACATTAGCAATGTTCAATCAATTGGTCATATATATCTCTATAGATGTCCAAATGATGTGATTATTGAGCCTTTGGAAAGCTTACTCAATTTATAACATTTCATATGTTTTAAAGAAATTCAAATTTTAAGTGCAAGGTTGTCCAAATCATTATGCAAATTGAAAGACAAATGGAAGTAGCTGACATGAGCACCGAATACTCCTTTGGACATATCTTGAGCTAGAAAAATCAAAATGATATGATTCTTATGGAATTGGAAAGAGGAGTTAATGAGGCACATTTTATATGTTTTGAAGAAATTCAAATTTCAAATGGAAGGCTGACATAATTGACATGCAATTTGGTAGACTGACACAGAGAAGAAAAATCAACTCACATGAGCACCGAATGGTGTTTTGGCCATATCTTAAGATAGAGATATCCAAATGCTTTGATTATTAATGTTTTGGAAAGATTATTCAAATATGAAGATCTTTCATGTTTTGAATAAATTTAAATTTCAAACGGAAGGCTGACAGAATTATCATTCAATTGGGTGGACTGACACAAGAAAGAAAAATCAAGTCACATGAGCACCAAATGGTATTTTGGCCATATCTTGAACTACAGATATCCAAATGACTTGATTCTTGATGCGTTGGAAAGCTTATTCAAACATGCAAATCTTTTATGTTTTGCAGATTTTCCAATTTCAAATGAAACATTGACAAAAATGAAAGACAAGATTACAGTTTTTATGGTGGGCAGAAAATTTGGAGTTGGTGTCTTCACTTGATTAAGTTCATCTCATTTGCCTATAAAAGGAGCCATTCTCCCATGCATTCAAGTAGTGCAAGAGAAGCATTTTAGCAAGCAAAAAGCAAGAGAAATATCAAGTCTAGAGAGCTTTTATATTATTTATCTACTCTTTGAAGAGAGTTATACTTTTGTTGTAAAATTATCTTTGTTCTTGTATTGTGGTGAGAGTGAGATATTATTGTAAAGGATAATAGTTATCCTTGAGAGAACTCTTGTTGTGTGTTATCAAGAGTTGAGGAAGTTGCCTTGGTGAGGTTGTTCATCAAGAAGAACTCTTGGTGTGGTGTTATCAAGGGTTGAAGGAAGTTGCCTTGGTGAGGTGGTTCATCAAGAAGAACTCTTGGTGTGGTGTTATCAAGGGTTGAAGGAAGTTGCCTTGGTGAGGTTGTTCATCAAGAAGAACTCTTGGTGTGGTGTTATCAAGAGTTGGAAGAAAAAGTCTTGGTGAGGTTGCTCATCAAGTAAGTTGTAAAGATTTCTACAATTTAGTGGAAAGCTTAGCTCGTGGAGCTAGGAGCCCGTGGACGTAGGCAAGGTTTGCCGAACCACGTAAATTGAGTTTGCACTCTCTCTATCCCTTTCCTCTTTATATTTACTTGTACTTGTGATTGTTCTTTATTTCTATTCTCTTGATTGCATTCTATTTTCATCTTATTCACCTTTATTCTCAAAGAAAGAGTTAAATAATTTTGATCTTTCAAGAAAAGTTTTCTAAATCAGTTTTTATAAATAAAAACCCAATTCACCCCCCCTCTTGGGTTGCCATACCTGGGTCAACACAAAGCACTTGCAACTATGACACTGTGTCAAAGTCTCTTTTGAGACTTGAGAAAACACAAACAAGTCACGGCCATGTCTATAGAATAAAGTTGCTACCCTTTTTTCAATGATAGCAATCTAATCCCTTGTTTCAGGACCTAAACTTTCGGAACTTGGTGCCAAATTTGAACACTTCAAGACTACATAATAGTTGTCGAAACCAACATCTTGTAAGCACAAGCTTCAAATTTTGTTTTGCTTTCTTACCACTTCAGCTCCTAGGTATGTCTGAAAACTACTTGAACGAGATATACAGGCGTCTTAAAATCGTTAGACTATACTAAATGAATAGTGTCAAACGAATAGCGATGGGTGAACAGTGTCGAACAAACTGTGATGGATGAATAGTAATTCAGTGAACAGTGCTGGATGAACAATATTGATGAACAATGTCAGTGAACAGTGGTAATGATTGTTCCTTGCTTAATTTTGGTCCCATGACACTGACCTAATTTATCCTTTTTTGTCTTTGTTATTCCCTGTCCCATTTTGACTAGTAAACCTAATCCTATTAGGCTTAGTCTAACTAATTTTTTGGACTCCTAAAACATAATCTCATTAAGTCTTTAATTGGGCTTTTAAATCTCAATCGAGGACTTGCACATCGTGTTGAATGAAAGAGTCTGATCCAGGTGACTTGCATATCATGTGGAACTGAAGAGCTTGATCCAAGTGATTTACACATTATGCTAAATTAAGTAGCCTAATCCAGGTGATTTGCACGTCTTACTAAACCAAGGAACCTGATCTAGGTGTTTTGCACATCTTACTGAACTAAGGAACCTGATCTAGGTGTTTTGCACATCGTGCTGCTTCCAGTGGGTCTCATCGAGACTTAATTGCCTAATCTGGATGACTTGCACATTGTACTAAACTGAGGAGCCTGATTTAGGTGCTTTGCATATCATGCTAAACTAAGTGGCCTAATCCAAGAGCTTTGCACATTGTGCCAAACTAGTGACCTGATCCAGGTGCTTGATTTGCACATCATGCTGTACGAAAGAGCTTGAGTTAGGCGATTTACCCATCATTCTTATGCTACTATTACTTTAGGTGTTGAGCCTTTTCATTTGCGGCTGCCCCCATTTCATACTGCATTGTGATTCTACAAAACTTAAATACTTTTGGATTGTATACCATTTTGGATTTATGCTTCATTCTATATTGCTTTCCTTTGAGATGACTGAGACAATTCTATCTCCTTATCTTTCTTAGATGATTGGAAAATTAGGGAATTTCTTTGCCCCTTGCTTCTTTTCATTTCTTAAAATGATTGGGCAATTCTTTGCCCCTCTGTATAATAAGTTTAGTCATATCTTAGGGAATTCCTTTATCTAGGGCATTATCCCTCCTTCTCTATGAACATCCATGCTGGATGAAATGATTAACTTCTTCCATATATCTTACTTCTTCACTGTTGGTGGTAAGGTTGCCGTCTTTGATACCATTGATAGGAGCTACTGGTAGATTTTTTTCTCTAGCACATCCAATATCCTCCAATAATAAGTCAAAATGCTAAGTGTGAGTTATGCATTGAATTGATTCACATTTGAATTACTCAAAGATTTCTCAAATTCGATAGCTCAATGGCAATGTATTGACCTTGTGATTGTTCACAATTTTGACTCCAATGCCAGAATTGCTTCGTTCAATATGCTTTGTGTGTGTGTGTATAGCTAATCATACTTCACCTGTTAAGACTTGGATAGCTTTATGCAAATAGAAACTAGTGATCAATCTCTAAAGATAGAATGACTACCATAAGCCTGCTTTTTACACTACTTATACTAATGTAGGCTAATCACAACATTAAGGATCATTAGGGCTTTATCAAGCTTATAATGATAGGCTAGGGTCAAGGTATAATAAAGTAATTTACAAGGCTATCTCACCTATAGTAACACAACTATACTAGGTTTTAATTGAGAGCATCAACTCAAACTTATTTTCATCTATGAGTTGTCATGCACTATGTTTACTTTGATCTCAATTTCGAATGGCTACACGCCTAAACTTTACTTAATGGGATTAGCCCTTCTTTTCTTTTTTTTTTTGCATTTTTTCCTTTTTTCTTCTTTTGTTTCTTTTCTCTTCTTTTATTTCTTTATTTCTTTTTCCTTCCTTTTCTTAAAATTGCACAAAACTTCTCAAATTCTTTTCATTCTCTCATAAGCATGGCTTTCAATGCTCTTTTCTAAAATGTTCATATGCTATAAGTGAAGGGTACTATGTAAGAAAAATTTTCTTGTGTTTGGATAAATTTTGTGGTTTGACAAAGAAAAGGCTTGATTAGGCTCAACGAGGTGTACTAGGGACAATAACGTAAGCAAAGGTTGGCTCGAAAGCTTCATTCGGCTCAAAGAGGCCTTAAATCATTTCCTTAATGTTGTGTGACATAAGATCTCGTCTCGAATGGTGATCAAACAAGTTCTAGAGTCCTATAAGATCTCAACACCAAGCTTTATTAACATAAAGTTTCTCTAAGTGATATGAAGTTCCATATTTATGGCTATTGTGCTCAAATATTAAAGAAATCAAGAATGAAGTTCAACTAGCAAAAGAAGCAAGCATGTGAACAACACAATTCCAATTATCACCAAAGATCTATTTCAAATGATTAACATGATTTTATCAATAATAATCAAAAGAGCACACAAATCACAAAATAACATTCTTAAAAAAATCATTATTCTTTTTCTGGGTCAAGAATTCTTCCATTATCAATTAGGTCTTCTATCTTATGTCAAAGGCAGTGACATTTGTTAGTGATATGACTGACCAATTGATGGAAAGCACAATATTCATGATGCTTGTGGTGGCCAGGCATGGCTTTTATGGAGGCTTTGGTGTTAATGGAAACAACACAAATCGAGCATGGAGCTCCTTAAATACTTGGGATAAGGGTCGTCCTGATTGACTGAACTTCCTTGGTTGATTTACGACATGTACTTCAATATCCTTGTTGTCTAGCCCACTAGTTTGGTCATACTGCCCTTGATTTCTTTAAGGATAGTTGTTGTTGTTCTTTTGCCTAGCCTCCAAATCTTCGATTTGAATACCTGATAAGTGTCTATTTATATATCATTTTCATATCAATTCGTCCATGTTTCTTTGCTATATTCATTGGTATTTTTATGTTTTTGTGTGGTTTTGATATTTGTAGGAGTTTTGGAGCAACTTGCACAAAATGGAGTAAAACCCTTCATTTTCACCTCTGCTAGTCAACCATATTCTCGGATTTAATTGTATTGATATACAATGAACCCGATGACATATTATATACCGTTGGAAAGCTCTCGAAGTCTATTTTCTGGAGAAATTTACGGTTTATAAATCCATTCAGTGTACCAAAAAGTTGTAATCAAAACAGTGTGAGAAGTATAGAAATGTAATTCCACAAATCACTGTAGCATGTATAATACGGGACACTATAGCAGGTTACTGTAGCAGAGTATTTAAACACATTTTAGGGTTTTATTTTCATAACTTGAAGAGGGGAGAACGTGGAGGAGGCTGTATCTTTGGATTTCTCTCAACTCTTAGAGTTCTTGAAGGAGATTGAAGGCTTGAAAAGAGGAAAAACTACAAATTCTATGAGATTTCATCAGATTTGCTAAGTTTTTCATTTCCCTTTCATTTTCTGGAATTGCTATGTATTGTATTGTATTTGTATTGTGTCTGAATATGTGTAACTAAATCTGAATTGGTTGAGGGTGATTTCAAAGCCCTTGATATGGTGTTTGTGAGTTGATTGTGCAAGAAATTATTATCCAATTCTCTAATTGAAGTTGCTTGTATTTTCCCATGTTTAATGCTTATGATTACTTGCTGATTGTATTTGGGTGGCCAACTGAATATAATCTGGATATTGTCTATTGCTAGATTAGAAATCTTGATCCGTAATTGTCTTGAATTTCTAATCATTAGTAGCAAAATTGTGATCAGAGATTGCAATTGGAGAATATAACCTAAGTTAAATAATCCGAGCTTGTGTGTTTATTGCTTAGATCAACCTATCTTTCTTATCATAATGCATCCATTGAATTAAACTCAGAGAGCTTGTTCTAGGTTGTTTAATGGATAGAGATTAAATAAAGAGCTTGTTTTATTTAACAACAAAGTAAGGAAAGATTGGGATAACAGAGCTTGTTGTTATCTACGGTTGATAATTTCAATGCTGTAATTGGATGACAATTCTATGTTAATTCGAAAATTCATATCTTGTGGTAGAGAAAGATCCCTTAACCAGGTTTCTCTCATTGATTTTTCACTCCATTTTACTTTGTGTTGTGTTATTGTGCATTTACATTAATATTTCATTTAGTTAATCCATCAACAAAACCCCCCCATTTATTCTGTTGTTGCTTTTGAATAACAAATTCAATTAGAATCAATCCTCGTGGGAACGATATATACTTATCACTTTATTACTTGTGCGACTAGTATACTTGCTAGTTTCGAACGCATCAATACCCAAATCATTCGAGTCTTCAACAAATTTGATGGGAAAGCCTACAAGCCTATCTCTAATAAAAGAATGGGCCCCATTGATCACCATGCAAACCTGGTCCTTTTCGATAGGCCTCGTAGTCATCTTGGCAGCTTTGGCCCACCAACGAACTAAGTACTTTGAAAAGGTCTCACTGGGCATTTACTGAGTGATCTCTAAATCCCTCAAGGTTATCTCCTGTTGGCTATTATGGCAATAGTGCTCCAAGAACTACTCGATTATCTCCTCCCAATCCTCTCGGACTCTCTTAGGAAAATCATGACACCATACTACCACATCATCCTCCAAGAAAATTATAAAGTACTTCAAAATATACTTCTTTGACAAATGAGTGGTGGCCATGATAGCAGCATACTGTCTCAAATGTATCTTTTGATTGCCTTCTCCATTGAACTTGGGCAAATCTGGCATGTGACATTTTGGTGGCATGTCACTACCTCCAATGAGTGGAATATCATCTAGGTCTTTGACCCCTTTTTAGCCCCTTTTTCTTCAACAAAGATTGGACCTTCTTCATGTCTTTGGCCAATTGCTTGATTGATTTAGGCTCTTCTTAGGCAATTAGACTTTTGCCCTTATCTTTGCCTTGGCTAGTCTCACCCTTATCACCACCATGTCCATGCAATGGTAGCTAATTTGCTTGGTTAGGCCCATTTTACACAAACTCTACAAGTCGGGCTGTCTGTAATTGGATTGTGGTGATGTTAGCCTGTATTTATGTCATCTCTGCATTATTGTTGAGTGTAGCCATTTTAGCAACTAGTTTTTCTTATCTTGTCAAATAACCACCTCGTCTAACCTAAGCTATGATGGCCTACAAATCAAAGGTGTTAATGCCATGCATGCAATGCATGTATGCATGATATGATGCATGCTCATTCAAGGGCATAGATGGGCTTTCAAACCTTTTTTAATGATTGGATAGTGCAATGTTGATTGCTTTAAGCTTTCTTATTAGTTTGTGTAACAAGCTTTTAGCTAGTGACTCCCAAGCTAGTTGACTTTAGGGTACTGGATGTTAAGACATCCCTAAGAACTTACTTGCTTAAACTAAAAAGGCTATGAAACCAACTTATCCATATTTTTTTTGGAATAAAGAGAGAATAATGCAAAGAACTGAAATTTCAAGAATGGCATATCCAACTTTATAAAATACTATCAATACACCTCCCATCCTCCCTTATGCACCCTCATTAATGCAAAACAAGAAAGCTTTTGAAGGATTTACATGTTTATGAGTAAGGGCACTGTTTAGATATATCCATATGTGGCTGGGTTAAATTTCTGAGTTGATCAAGAAAAATGGCTTTATTAGGCTCAAAAGGGACAATTAGGGGTGAAAATATCAAAAACTTAACTTGAAAGGGCTCAAACGATCCAAAAATGGCCTAAATCATTTCCCTAGTGTTGAGTTGTCTATGATTTTGCCTCAAGCAACAATCAAGCAAGTTCTAGAATCTTTTTAAAATCTAATTAATGAAACATTTGCACTGCATAAGTTTTCTTTAAATCCATAATCAGTTTCAATGATCATGACTTAATATGCTCAAATGGTGTTCAAGGAATTGAAAACAAGACATTAATTGAATCAAACCCAAAAATTTCATGCAAACTTTTTTAATTTCTAAGAGTTATGCATGTTAAACCATCATTACCCTATCATTGGTTATCAAAGTGTAAGCAAAACATTGTTTTTTTTTTTTAAACTAAAAACACACATCATATGCAAAACAAACTTAAAAACAAACAACATTGACTAAAACAACCAAAATAAAAAAATGCACCCCCAAACTTGAGAAGCACAATGTCCTCAATGTGCACAAAAAGCAAAGAAAGAAATAAAAATAGAGATAAGAAAACTTCCCTGAAATCTCATGAGTCGGTCGAATCCACATCATCTTGAAGATCATCACCCAAAATGTCACCAAATTGGCACCAAGATCATCATGTGCACTAGTGTAGACAAAATCATCCTCCCTTGTAGCGTCATCCTCCTCGTTTGTCATCGGATCCTGAGAAGTTCTTAAGTGGGCTTTCACACATCCTTAGCAAAAAGTAGGGGAGGGGGAAATAAGTCAGGAGAAGCCCCTTGACTGATGCAAAACTATTGGAATGCCTGTTGGGTCGCCATCATGTAAGTAGCCACTTGCTTGACATAAGTGACATCTTGTCGAACCGTAGCAAGATCGCATCTAGTCTTCTGAAGCTCATGCTCAAATCAATCCATCTGCTAAGTAGTGGTCAAAGGACGAGTAAGAGGTAGTGGCTGCTACTGTCTTGAGTTACCATTCACTCGTGCACGCTTAAGTGTCTGAAAAAATCACATATCAAGTTACCATTGAATGCCTGCTAGAGTGAGATAAGAGAGGATTTCATCAAACTTACGATGTTTGCTTGTACCGGTAGTAATCACATTCATCAATATCTTGTAACTTGTAAAACCGGTTAATTACAGAAGGGCTAAAAGAGACTTGCTTTCCACACACATACACATTTTACCCTGACCTCTCCTTGGCATTAGCATAGAATTCTAGGACTACTGGCACAATAGAATTCTCAAGCTGAGCCATAAATATCAGCCATGTGTCCCGGCTTAGTATGCTCCATAATGCTGCTTTGTTAATGTCAATCCCTCTCTCTTGAAGGCAACTCTTGGCTAGAACTGTGGTTTGATAGCAAGTTACAATGTCAGCGCTTTTGAAAATATGTTGATCAAATGAAGGAGGAGGAGGATTTGATGTGGATGCTTTTGTGGTTTTAGAAACCTTTTGTCTTTTAGGAGCCATGGAATTGCACACAATGCAAACAACCAAAACACTCCCAAATGTTGAAATCCATTTCACCATCAAAACTACTTCTTTTCGTTTCTCCCAAGTGTGATGCACAAAAGCATAATGTGTATCAAACAAACAACCAATTTGAAGACTAAGCAAAAGCATTAATATGCAATCCAAGAATGTCAACAGTGAAATAATCAAAGCTCGGTGATGCAAAAGCGAAAAAAAAAATCCAATTTTAATGACAACTTGTGGTAAAACAGTAGCTGCAATTCCATTTGAAAATGATCATTAAATCAGATGGTAGAACAAACAACTTACAAAGCATTGATATAATGAAAATGACCCATTGTAGTCATCTAAACAAAGATCAAGAAGTTATGCACAAAATAAAATGGAATTAAAAGCTACATAAATTCCTTTTTAAAAGCAAAACTTTGAATGATTTATTGCACATAAACAAGAGTATGGACAAAGTGTAGCATCAATCAACATCAGTTAATTGTCAGCAGTGTAAACAAGGAGATTATGTAGAACTCATGAACTAAATGGCCCTGTATTATATTACGAGATATATGTATTATATTACATCATTTACTTAAACTATGTCACCATAAAATGGCACTGTATTCTGTTCAAAGCAAATTATCCATCATAAAAATTATCATACTATTCTACGCTTCAAATACAAGTTATTGATAAAAGTGTAACAATCACAGTCGAAATAAAAAAAATAAAACAAATGCAAGATGTCAACTAACAAATAGCAAGCAACAAAACCCATTATTCAATCAATCATCAAAATACCAATGGAAATCAATAAAGAATTTCAATATCAATAATCACCAAAATCTAATATTGACACACACTGACACTCCCAAATATTCTACCTTTTATCCTCCAAACTCCATATATCAGATATACCCATGATGGTAGCCACAATACTTTAATATCCACCAAAAATTCACATCTACTAATTTTCTTTTTTAAACTGAAGCAATATGAATAATCAAAAATTTCAATGGATTCTCAAAAGATGAATGGATGTAACTTACCAGAATTAGACAATGAATAGAGATAGTACGAGAGAGAGAAGGAGATGCGTTCGTGTTTCTTGTTGAGAGCAGGAGAGAAGAAAGAGAGAAGAGCTAAGTCAGGAAAGCAATGGAGAATGCGAGGATGGTGAATGTAGGTGCAAATAGGCTTGCCTTGGTCACCGGAGGTGTTGACGTTGTAAAGAGAGTGGGTAAACTAAGGTGTTTTTGAAAAATGGAGGCCAGAGTTGGTTTTTTTTCCTAAAACTTTGAAGTTGAGCAAGAGCACAAATGCACCATGCAGGAACACCGAGTTAGCCCCAATTTATTTTGCCTTAATTTTGTGGCGCAGGCATGCAACTTAAGTTGTGCAGGAGGGTGATCTCTTTGGCGTAGAAGCACCAGCTTTGTTTCATAGGAGAGCAAGGTTTCTAGTTTAACTTTTTAAATTTGGGAAATTCTTCGCACATGTGTGCAACACCTACGCTAGGGTGCAATTAAATAGTCTAAATTTTGGGATCATGGTTGTGCAACAACACATGCTTTATGAAGCAACGGTGCAGGGTTTTAGGAAAAAGAAGTGCAGGCGCGCAACTTACCTGCGTAGAAGCATAATGCCTATTGTCTAAAAAGCGCGCAATGGCACAACATGAATTGCACATGGGTGGAGAGTCTCTATCATGACTCCCCCAAATTGAGCTTTTAAGCTGGAAGTTGTCATAAAAACACTTATAAAATAAAAAATGTAAACACACATATAATAGTAAAGGAAAAAAAAAAGAAAATATAAGTGTAAAGTATAGCTTGGATTGCCTTCCAAAGAGCGCTTTGTTTTACGTCACAGCCAAACGTTGTTCCTCTTTTTAAACTTTATCAAGCAACATGGTGGTGTTATTTAGCTTGACTTCACCACCTATGTACAGTTTCAATCTCTACTCATTTACCTTAAATGTACCCTTCTTTGGATGTCCAATTTCAACTACACCATAAGGAAAAACCTTTACCACTTGGAATGGACATGACCTGACCATCTTGATTTAAGTTTACCTGGAAACAACCTTAACCTTGAATTGTATAGGAGCACATTTTGGCTAGGCAAGAAGTCATTCCTAAGAATTTGCTTATCATGCCATGCCTTTGTTCTCTCTTTATAAATTTTGGCATTTTCATAAGCCTCATTTTGGAATTCTTCCATCTCATTGATTGTAATAATCTTTTTTCTCCTGCTTTACTCAAGTCCATATTCAGCTATCTCATTGCCTAATATGCCTTGTGTTCTAACTCTATCAGTAAGTTGCATGCTTTTCCAAATACTGACCTATATGGTGACATTCTGATTGGCGTCTTAAAGGCAGTTCGATATGCCTATGTTGCATCATCCAACTTTCTTGCCTAATCTTTGCTTGAGCTTGCAATAGTCTTCTCAAGAATTTTCTTCACCTCTCGATTTGAGATCTCCGCTTGGCCATTAGTTTGTGGGTGATAGGCAAGAGCTTTTCTAAGATTTTCACCATAGTTGCAAATTGCTTGTTACAAAAATGTCTGCATTCATCACTAATGATGGCCCTTGGCATACCAAACCTTATAAAAATGTGCTTTTTTAGGAAGTTAAGCACTACTTTACCATGATTAGTTGGTATTGTGACTACTTCAACCCAATTTGGCACATAATCCATTACTAAAAGAGTATATTTGTTATTGTAAGAGGATGGAAATGGTCCCATGAAGTCAATTCCGTATACATTGAACAATTCTACCTCTAGAATAGTTTTCAAAGGCATTTCATCCCTTTTAGAGATGGTGCCTGTTCGTGGGCGCCTGTCACAATTTACAACAAACTTGTGAGCATCTTTAAATAAAGTAGGCCAATAGAAACTTGATTGTAGGACTTTAGTAGCAGTCTGTTGTCCAACAAAAGGGCCTCCACATTCCAAAGCATGGCAATGCTTTAAAATATCCTCCATTTCATCCTCCGGTACACATTGCCTTATTATTTGATCTGCACAATGCTTGTAAAGAGTAAGGCTTGACATTGGTAAAGTTAAGCACTACTTTACCATCATTAGTTGGTATTGTGACTGCCTCAACCCATTTTGGCACATAATCCATTACTAAAAGGATATATTTGTTATTGTAAGAGGATGGAAATGGTCCCATGAAGTCAATTCCCTATACATCGAACAATTCTACCTCTAGAATAGTTTTCAAAGGCATTTCATCCCTTTTAGAGATGGTGCCTGTTCATAGGCACCTGTCATAATTTGCAACAAACTTGTGAGCATCTTTAAATAAAGTAGGCCAATAGAAACTTGACTATAGGACTTTAGTAGCAGTCTGTTGTCCAACAAAACGGCCACCACATTCCAAAGCTTGGCAATGCTTTAAAATATCCTCCATTTCTTCCTCCGGTACACGTCGCCTCATTATTTGATCTGCACAATGCTTGTAAAGGCTAATGCTTGACATTGGTAAAGTTAAGCACTACTTTACCATCATTAGTTGGTATTGTGACTGCCTCAACCCATTTTGGCACATAGTCCATAACTAAAAGGATATATTTGTTATTGTAAGAGGATGGAAATGGTCCCATGAAGTCAATTTCCCATACATCGAACAATTCTACCTCTAGAATAGTTTTCAAAGGCATTTCGTCCCTTTTAGAGATGGTGCCTATTCGTGGGCGCCTGTCACAATTTGCAACAAACTTGTGAGCATTTTTAAATGCAGTAGGCCAATAGAAACTTGATTGTAGGACTTTAGTAGCAGTCTGTTGTCCAACAAAATGGCTCTGCATTCCAAAGCATGGCAATGCTTTAAAATATCCTCCATTTCTTCCTCCTGTACACATCGCCTTATTATTTGATCTGCACAATGCTTGTAAAGAGTAATCTTTGACATTGGTAAAGTTAAGCACTACTTTATCGTCATTAGTTGGTATTGTGACTACCTCAACCAATTTTGGCACAAAGTCCATAACTAAAAGGATATATTTGTTATTGTAAGAGGATGGAAATGGTCCCATGAAGTCAATTCCCCATACATCGAACGATTCTAACTCTAGAACAGCTTTCAAAGGCATTTCATCCCTTTTAGAGATGGTGCCTATTTGTGGATGCCTGTCACAATTTGCAACAAACTTGTAAGCATCTTTAAATAAAGTAGGCCAATAGAAACTTGATTGTAGGACTTTAGTAGCAGTCTGTTGTCCAACAAAATGGCCTCCGCATTCCAAAGCATGGCAATGCTTTAAAATATCCTCCATTTCTTCCTCTGGTATACATCGCCTTATTATTTGATCTGCACAACGCTTGTAAAGAGTAATGCTTGACATTGGTAAAGAATTTCTTTAGTTGTTTATGTGAAAAATCTAGTGGAATGATTTTGGCTACAAGAAAGTTGACTAAGTCTGTGAACCATGGGGAAGGTTGACTGGGAAAGATAGCAAATAGTTGTTCATCTGGAGAATTATCATCAATGGACTATTGGTTATTATCTTGCTCTTCCATTAGCTCTAATATTGAAAGATGGTCCGCTACTATGTTCGTGCCCTTTTTTCCTCGTATTTCGAAATCAAATTATTGAAGTAAGAGCACCAACGAATCATCCTTGGCTTGGCATCCTTCTTGGTCATAAGGTATTTGATTGCGAAATGATCAATGTACACAATCATCTTATTTCCAACCAAACGGGGGTGAAATTTGTCAAAGGCAAACACAATGGCTAACAACTCCTTCTTAGTACCCACAATGGGTTGGTTCAAGTGGTGAAGCGGGCCAGGATGGAGTTGGTATAGCACCAATGGTGAAGTCCTGGGTTCGAGTCTCCACAATGGCCTCCTCCATGATTTAAGTGGGAGACCGTGACAGTGGGTTGTGGTTGCGCTAGTCTCCTCCGAGGATTAGTCGTGGTGCGCGTAAGCTGGCCCGGACACCTCGGTTACAAAAAAAAAAAAAACTCCTTCTTAGTAGTGGCATAATTAGGTAGGGCATCATTGAGAGTGTGGCTAGAATAGTAGATGGTATGAAACAACTTATTTCTTCATTGCCCAAGCATTGCTCTACAAACTCATTTGCATCACATATTGGCTCAAAAGGTAGCTCCCTATCCGGTGCTACTACAATAAGGGATATCACCAACTTTGCTTTTAAAGTATTAAAAGCTTGCAAACAATATTCATAAAAAACAAATAGGCTATTTTGCACAAGTAAATTCGAAAGTGGTTTGAAAATCTTGGAAAAATCTTTAATGAACCTCCAATAGAAACTCGTATGGCCTAAAAAGCTTCTAATCCCTTTTACAAATGTTGATGGTGGTAATTTCTTAATTGTTTCTATTTTTGCTCTATCAACCTCAATACTTGTGGATGATATCTTATGGCCCAAAACTATCCCCTCTTTGACCATGAAATGACATTTTCCCAATTTAGCGCCTTAGTTTCTTCGCAAATCTTGAGAAATAACTTTAAGTTATTTAAACACTAATAAAAAGTTTTCGCAAAAATAGAAAAATATCCATGAAAACTTCAATACTCTTATCTATTATGTCAAGAAAAAAATATGGCCATCATGCATCTTTCAAATGTGGCTAAAGCATTGCATAACCTAAAAGACATTCTTCTAAAAGTAAATGTGCCATAAAGGCAATTGAAAGTGGTCTTTTCTTGGTCTTCTAGTGCTATGACAATTTGATTGTATCTGGAATAGCCATCTAAGAAACAATAGAACTTATGTCCAGCTAACCTATCTAGCATTTGGTCAAGAAAGGGTAAAAGGAAGTGCCCTTTTCTGGTGGCTTTCTTCAACTTTTTATAGTCCATGCAAATATGCCATCTAGTGATCGTTTGAGTTGGAATCAACTCATTATTCCCATTCTTTACAATAGTCATCTCTTTTTTTAGGTACTACTTGAACTGGACTCACCCGTGAACTATGAAATATAGGATAGATTACCCCAACATCTAACCACTTTAACACCTCAGCTCTCACTACCTCTTTCATGGTGGGGTTTAGTCTTCTTTGTGCATCAATCGATGGTTTACAGTTATCCTCCATGAGAATTCTATGCATGCACATGGAAGGGCTAATCCCTCTCAAGTCAGAAACAACTTTTCTTCTTCTACACTAGTCAACTTAGATGATATAATGATTGAGAGTGTAGATGACTTCCCAAGGAAAACATATCTAAGGTGATTAAGTAATTGCTTTAACGCAAGAATTGGTGGTTTTTCAATGAAGGGTAAGGGTCTTGTTGGTCCCTGTCCTAAAGGCTTATAATATTTCCTATGGTTTTGCCTAAAAGAATCCATCCAATTCACATATTCACTTACTTCACATTCATCAAATTCATCAAGCTATGTCAAACTAGCTTCTACTACATCCGAAGGTAAATTTTATGTTTTAATATTATAGAATTCACATCATCAATTCGAAAGCAATTTTCAATTTCATCCAGATATTTCATGGCATTAAAAACATCAAATATTACCTCTTCCTCTTGTACATGCAATCTCAACTCACCTTTTTGGACATCAATCAATGCCTTACCAGTTGCCAAAGAGGGTCTACCCAAGATAATGGGTATCTGCTTGTCCTCTTCCATATCAAGCATAATGAAATCAGCTGGCAAGATGAATTTGTCGACTTTGACTCGCACATCTTTAATCACTCCTCTTGGATGCTTAATGGATCGATCAACTAACTACAAGAAACTGTAGTAGGTTGTGCCTCACGTAGACCAAGCTTTCTAAAAATTGATAAAGGCATTAGATTTATGCTTGTACCCAAATCACATAATGCATTAGTAAAGAAAGATTCACCAATAGAGCAAGGAATAAAGAAACTCCTTGGATCTTTAAGCTTTAGTGGTAGCTTCTTTTGCAATATGGCACTACACTCTTTAGTTAATGCAATAATCTCATAGTCTTCCAACTTCCGCTTCTTTGAGAGTATGTCTTTCATAAACTTGAAATAGCTTAGCATTTGCTCTAAGGCCTTTGTAAAAAGGGATATTGATATGTAATTTCTTGAAGACCTCCAAAAACCTAAAGAATTATTTGTCAAGCTTACTCTTTTGTAACCTTTGAGGAAAAGGAACTTTAGGTGCTGGTTGTTGAATAGGCAATGGTGTGGTTTGGACTTTTTCATCAACAATCTTCAATGGTGGTTTAAGGGTGACAATTGCTTCTTCTTTTATCTTCTTCTTTGGTCTCTCAACTTTCATAGTTTCTTCCAATTCCTTACCACTCATTAAAGTACTAGCTTTACAATGCTCTTTTCGGTTCACTTCAATAGTATTACGTAAATTACCTTGTATTCTTCCACTTATCATATTGGCTAACTGACTTACTTGAGTTTCTAAGCTTCTAATTTGGGTTGATTAGTTTTGAAAGTTATTTTGGGTTTCAACCATGAATTGATTAGTTCTTTTCATAAAGCTATTTGTGGTTGTTAATAATTGGACCAAAGCTTGTTCTAAAGATGGTTTCTTTTCATGTTGAGATAGTTGTTGTTGATGAGGTTTTATGGTGTTTTGATTACCCCAAAAGAAATTTGGATGGTTTCTCCAACCTGATTATAGGTATTACTATAGGGATTATTCCTAGGTTGGTTGTAATCAACATAACTGGCTTGCTCAGCTTGTCCTAAGAATGGATTCCCTACTTCACACCTATCACTAGGATGGTTACCTTTACAATGTTCACATATAACTATTTGGATTTGATGGCATTGGCTAACATAGTGTGGTTTTCAGTTGCTTAGACAAGGCAGCCATTTGTGCTTTTTAAGGAATCAATCTCATCTAAATTATGAACCCCCGCTATCCTTTTTTATGTAGTTCTCTCCCCACTCCATTCATAGTTGTTCATAGTCATTTCTTTAATCAAACCATATGCCTCATCTTGTGTTTTCTTCATAAAAGTCCCCCTAGAAGCAGCATCTATCAAGGTTCTTGTTGAATGGCCCAAACCATTGTAGAATGTCTGTACTGCATCCACGTAAGCCATGATGAGGACATTTTCTAAGTAATTCTTTAAACCTTTCCCATGCATCATATAGAGATTCCCCATCATATTGTGCAAAATTGGAGATATTTGTTCATAACTTTGACTGTCTTTGACAGTGGGAAAAACTTTGCAAGGAATTTCTGAGCCAAATCTTCCCAAGTAATAATAGAGCCTGCAGGTAAAGAATTTAATCAACTCTTAGCTCTATCTCTTAATGAAAAAGGAAACAAATGCAATCTAATAGCATCAATAGAGGCTCCATTAAATTTGAATGCATCACAAATTTTAATAAAATTGGTAATATGAGCATTAGGATCCTCATTAGGTGATTCACAGAATGGAGATGATTGAATCATCTGCAAGGTAGCTGGCTTGATCTTGAAAGTGTTTGCTTGAATGGCCGGCTTCATTATTGCTTTATGAATTCATGTCACCATAGGAGAGTAATCCATAAGTCTTGTATCAGCTGCAGCTGCAGCTCCATCTTCGTTTCCTTCTATATTGTCAACCATCATGATTGGTTGTTTGGACTTTTCATGCTTGTCTCTTCTATTCTTTTGACAAGTGCGATCTATCTTAGAATCTAAAGGCAATAGGTCTTTGTTTCCAAACATTTGCATGCAACTAGCAATATCTAAAAAAAAAGAAAAACTTAAATAAAATAGAAAAATAAAATTAAAACTAAAATTGAGTTATTTAGTTTCATATTAATAACACACAATCCCCAACAACAGTGCCAAAACCTTGTTATGTAAATGTGTGCAAGGGCACAGAATCAAAACAAGTAATAGAATAATGAATGAGTATTGTTCCCATGAGGATTGTTTATTAACTACTATACTATTTCCCAGCGTACTTCAAAAATAATCACGAGTTTTATTCCTAATCATGATTTTAATTATGTGATCTTACGCATGATTCTAAACATATGTTCTTAAACATGATTCTAAGCATTAAATAAGAAATAAAATCCCTATTGATGTTTCTAAATAAGGAAAGGATCGATGACTTACCTTAACAAGCATTTTCATCTTGCAAAATAAAGAAAAGTTTAAATAATTCGATAAAACCCTAATCATGCTTCTAAGCACTAGAATAAATCCTAAATATGTTTATTCTAATCATAAACAAACCAAAACATGGTTATTCTAAAGTAAGAAAATTAAATAAGAAAAGAGGAGAAAGAAGAGAGAACAACTTTCAGGACATACTCTTTATGGGTCTAGAGCAATGAAAATGCCCAAAAACTTTAACTAGAAAAGACTCATTGAATTTTCAAGTGTCTTAAAGACTGAAAAGAGGTTTCTGGATGCCTCAAGAAGTGTGCCAAATGTGTGCTTATATAGGCTTTCTTTGGACTGAAAAATTGGTAAATAAGCAACATGGGACTTTGGTGAATAGTATCGATGAACAAGGTTGGCGACGGTGAAAAGTGCCAGTCGGCAGTGATAAGTAATACCAGGTAAACAGTGTATTTGGGTCAGTTGTATTCAATCGATCATAACTTTTCGAACAGAATTCCAATTTAGGATATATAAATTTCTACAAAAACTAGACATCTGGAGCTTCGTAAGGATATACGATTCATTGTTGGCTTGTTGTAGATTGGTTTTCCTAATTTTTTGAAATTGGTCATCGATTTTCTAGGTTTTTAGTTCTTTGGCTTTTCACATTTTTTCCATTCAAAGGCTCCCTTAGGGCATTTAATATTGCTCAACATACATCCATATTTCATCATCGAGCTCAAAATCAAGCGTCTACAAAAATATTTTTGGAAGTATTAGAAATTGGTGCGCTTTGGCAAGGTGTTTATTCCAAAATATAGGGGGGACTCTACCAAAATTTCCTTAAATTTCTTCCAAAAAGAAGTCTTTTAAAATAAAAAAATGTTTTGAAAATCTTTCTTTTTAATATAAATAGCTTTAAACAAAATAACATATTTAAAAAGTTGTTCTCTTAGCATATAATTTTAGGCATGACTCGTTTATGTAGTTAGGGCGAGTTGTGTTAGTTATGCTAATGTTAGACTTTTTAATTATGTTCAAATGTATTTGACGCAAAATATTGGTTAATTTATTTCCTTCATGTATACTTGTGTTATGTAGTATTTATATAATAATGTTATTAATCAATTAAAACACAATTGATTTTTTCAATCAACCATATGTTCATTAATATTAGTATAATGATTAGTTTGCAATTCATATTTTATTTTATAATTTTATAATATCATGCATTGCAAATTTATTATATGATCCTATTAAGATTTGCACTTTTGTTTTGTTAACATGACATTTTAATAAGTATTATGACGTATATCTATTATTATTGTTATAAATTATTAATCATGGTTACTAATATTGGAATTATAGTACACATCATATCGTAGACACTAATTTCTGATTGTCTATTATTATTTTTAGCAATGATTTTCTGATTGTTCATGTTCTCCCTCGTATTGATTTTATTATCTTATTCTTTTCTAATAATTTATCGCTCTTATTTCCTCTCATTCTTTTCTCCGCGATCCCCACCTGCTCCTCTTGACGAATAAAATTTTTTCACTTTTCAAGTAACCTTCTCATATTACTTTCATTTTTTATTATATTATTTACACATTCTAGCAACCATTTTACAGTCCTTAGCAACAATCATACAATTATAAAAATGTCACGAACTAGTTATATCTTTTAATTAATTTTTCTTTTTTATAATTATTTATAACCTTTTATTTAATTTAATTAACTAGCTATAAAATTTAAACTTTTCATATTTTAACTAACTTGTGTTTGATTGTTATAAGTTAGTTTCTCTTTTAAACACTAATGATGACACTATTTTGCAATTTTATTATTTTATTGACAAATTATTTGTTGATATTTTCTGTTCTGAGTAACTTAATCACAGTTTGTATGTCATGTATATTAAACAACATTCGGGGCAGGTCAATGGCATAAGATGCTAAGGACTCTTGTGACAGTGTTATACTTTTAAAGACATTTGGTAAATCATACTCAATCATCTACCATACAGGATCATCACAACAAATTGAGTAATTAAAAAGAGTTGATCGTCAATAATAAATTCTTTAAAATCAATATAAGACTATTCAACAGCGAAAACTACTCTAATGCATAGTTGTTGAATCATTTAAAATACTCATTGGATGTGGTTGGATCCTCTAGGCAACAATTTCCTTCAAAATGATTGACAGACAGTTTGCCTTTCAATTGATACTCATTTTACCATTTGTTGATGGATTTTTATATTGTAACTTTATTGTTACATATATTTACGTTGTCTTTTTTCAATATTGACAACCACCATTTAACTATTATTATCCGGTTTGATACTAGCTTCTAATAATAAATTATTAATAACTATTATGAATTATATTTATTTGTTTATTTATAATTTCAACAACTAACTTTTAACTCAATAATAAATTAGTAATATATATCTTTTTAAGGAAAATCGTTGAGAATAAAACAATAATAATGAATATGTCATTCAAATTCAAGATATAGAGTCTCAACATAACTTTTAAAGCAAATTATACATGGTTTTCAATAAGCACTTTTAGAAAGAATAAATTTTATTAGAGAAACTTTTGATAGTATTATTAAAAAAATAGTTGCTAAATATGACTTCTTGCAATAAAATATTTTTTTATTAATTGCTATTATCTAAATACAAATATTTAATTAGTTGCCAATAGTTACGATTTTATGTATGAGAATGCAGAACTATTTTCATTTCTATTTGCAACAAAATAATTCATCTCAAAACATATTTTGTCAATCAAAATATTTTTGTTGTTAAATAAATTGAAAGGTGATAAAAAGTTTTGTTGCAAATTAAATTTTTTGACTATTTCTCCTAATTTTAAAAATACTATTTGATACAAAATAGTGTCTTATTGCAACGAAATAATTTATCCTCAAGATGTACTTTTTCACTCAAATTTTGTTTGTTCTTAAATGGATCGAAGTTATGTAAATATCCGCAAGTGCATAGAATCGAAACAAGTAGTATTATGATGAATGAGTATCGTTCCCATGAGGATTATTTATTAATTACTACACTTAATCTAACTGTAATTTTATTTGAACAATGAAATTTTAATCGCAATTTTAAAAGAATTGACTAACTAAATAACTGAATTACCACTAAACACTAAGAAAGTAAATAATGCTTAAACTGAATTAAGAAAAATCTAATGAATGAAGATCTAAGGTATCAGGTTTCATCTAAGAGCGGGTTTTTTTGGGCTTCTATACTGGATAAATGTACTTTTTTAATGTCAAAAGCTCTTTTAAATTTTTTTTTGTGTTGTTTGGTTGTCACGTGATAAGAGCCTTTGAATGATTAAAAAAACTGTTTTACGTCTACTGGAAGAAGCCCAAAATTGAGACTTTTGGAAAAAGTTCTTTTTGAGCTTTTTTTTAAGTTTTAAAATATCAAAGATACCCTCATTTAATTTTAAATATTTTACATTATTCTTTCCTTATAACAAAACTCTATTTTGATAATTTAATTAAAATAAGTGCATCTATATTTGTCCCATCAAACAATCAATAACTTTTTTATAAAAGTTCTACTTTTAGAAACTCTACTTCAAAAAGGTTTATTTCAATAAGCTCTACTCGTAGAAGCCGAAACAAACAGGTCCTAAGTTATCCACTCTATTATTTCAATCCAAATAAATCAATGTTTATTCGCTTGTTGACAATCAATTTCACTAAAGTATTTGTTATTCTTTCTCAAGCAGCAACAATGTATAATTATAGAGAGAATCACATCTATATCTCAATAAATATCCATTAACAATCATATCTCTATATCATGTTAATTTATGGCAAATTAATCAAGGACAAATATATATTAACTTCTCAATCTAATTTATAGCTCAATTCATGCAATAGTTGAGCAGACAATCACAAGCATTAAGCATATGATTAAATCACTCAGCAAAGATTGAATAAATATCAATATATTTAATTAAAATAATTAGAGTATCAAACTCGGTTATCCTAACCCTAGAAAAGAAACTTAGTTCATAATAATGATTCCTATCTACCCCAGCAAAGACCTAAATACGCTTATTTATATAAGAATAGAACCGAATCCTAGCTAAAATCGGACTTCTAAAATTTTCTAGATTCGAACTTGCGCAGGCGCGTGGTGCTGTTGCGCAGAAGCACAACATCTCTAACTTATGATTCTTGTTTTGTTGGAACTTGCATTGCTGTGCCACCTATCTTGCACTGGAGCACAACTTTACTGATTCTGAAATCTTAAAATTTTCCACTTTAAGACGTTGACTCCTGTTTTGATGTTCTTTCTCCAAATTTAGATTTGATTTCCTAAACTCTGTAATTAAACTAAATAACACATATTATTTTCCACTTTTTACTCAAAAACTAATAAAACAATTCAACTAACAATCGATAGGAGACTAAATATGTTTGTCGTAAATTAGGTTTTAAAATTATTTTTTAAGTTTCAAAAAAAAACTTTTAGCAACAAATTTTGTTTCATTTTGTAATGATAAACTTAGTTGATAGAAATGACAATTATAAGCATATCTCATTTTGATATATTTCCATGAAAAGGATTCTGCAATGACATGGTGACGATTTTGATTTTGATTTTGTTGCAGAATATTATCTACAATTAAATGACCATGATTTTTAGCGTAAGCTTCAAATATTACATTTTGCAATAAAAAAAAAAATCTTTTCCAAATTGAACATTGAAAGGTTGTTAATAACCTTTTAATTCTCAAAGATTTTGAAAATGATTTAGCGTAAGCTTACTTTCTAATCAACCTACTGATAGAGCTTCAAATGTTGTTGTTTTATGCAAGTGTGTCTTAGAGTTGACTTTAACTCTTTAAAAAAATGTTAAGCCACAACAAGAGAAAAAAAACAACAAGATAATGTAATGAATATACTGATGAAACTGAAAGGAAATAGATTGCTATATAGTTGTATGAAGGCATGCAAGCGTTTATCCTAAAATAACTATATATACTTGCATAACCATATAATTAAACCAAATTGTTAGTTTTACATAATTTCCAATCTTTAGAAAATTGAAATTTAAGAAGACATAAACATCTAGATGTGAATTGATTAAATCAAAATTGGAAGTGGAAGATTATAGATGTTTAACTTAATAGACATTTTTCAACGAAGCTCTTCCGAAGACATACAAATGGCTTGATTGATAAAAATGTTAAGCATGTATATTAGAAATTAATCATCTTCTTTCTGAAAATTTACAAGGCCCTAAGAAGCATAAACATTAGAGGAAAAAAATTGACCTGCAAATACATCTTTATGCACCATGTGCCTATGATTAAATATTCCCAAATTGAATAAAATCAACAGTGCCTAGCTCTCTAAAGAATAATGGCCAAGAGGAACTATAATGCTGATCTTTCAACTCCGAGCAACATGTTCATAAAGAATTTGAGTTAACAGAATTTGGATACAAGCATTCCTTGTTAGTCAAGAAAGTCAGTGCACTTCAGTCAATATTAGTCAATTGGGAGCTTAGCTATGTTTCAGTTGAGAAGCTAATTAGATAGTTGGTTTGTTAACGTGATTCCAAGAAGATCTATAAATCTTGGGACGTTGAAATCATGTGAGCTCACGTATGCTTCTATGTATATAAACCTTTGTAATCATTCTTCAAAGTAATGTAAAATTAGATTACTTTTTTAGTTCTCTACATGGTATCAGAGCCAGTGTGATGAACTTCCTTGTTTTTTTCTCTCTCTAATGGAAAACTCTATCACTAATTTTCCATCAATTCTTGATCAATCAAACACTACATAGTTGGGTAATAAGAATATTTTTCTAGCAACTACATTATCAATAGTCCCATCACAATCTACACCTAAGTATTCCATCTATTCTTGCCTTCAATCTTCCTTTACTGAACATCAAGCTTAGAAGTCTGAATTATGGTTTTTGATGATCTCTAGTTCTCCCTGCACTCCAATCTCTTGATATTGATGGTTTTATTGAAGGTACACGACTATGTCCATCATAGTTTACAAACATTTTACAAAAGGAAAATTCAACTGAGTTTGTTCAATAGTTAAATCCTAAATATACTACTTGGAAAAGAGCTAATTAATATGTCATGAGTTGGCTTCTAGCTTCCATTAGTGAGTCCATGTAAGGTCATACTATAAGGTGTCAAACTTCTCGTGATATATGGAAAACACTTGAAAGTTTGTTTTTTCCTCAATCCAAAGCTCAGGTTCTTCATTTGCGAAACTTGCTTCACTCCACTAAAGAAGGATCTATGACAGTTAGTGATTACATTTTAAAAATGAAGGAGCCAGCATATACACCCTCTGCCACTCATAATCTGATTAATGATGACAGTCTATTGATGTACATATTTGGAGGTCTTAGAGCTGAATTTGATATCATAGTTATTAATTTGATCACACGGAAGGATTCTATCTCTTTACAAGAAGCTCAATTCTAGCTATAGCATCACGAATTGCGATTGGAGCAATTGATCGCTTCCTATTCTACTAAAGTTCAGCAAAATAGTGCTACTCATTTGTTACTAAGAAGAATTTTCCACAATCACAAAACTCTCACATGCCATAGCCACAACATTTTTGCAATCCATCATAAGGCAATTTTCGTGGTGGAAGAGGTCGCAGCTGATATGGCAGTTAGGGTAAACTCATTTGTCAATTGTGCAGTAAAACTGTTCATAATGCTTTGCAATGCTGTTATCACTTTAATGTTAATTTTCATGGAAATTTCAGTCCTGGTAGTCAGAGTTACTCAACTAATTCTCCAGCTTCTTTATCTTCATCTTTTCAACCATAGAGGCCTTCAAGTCATCAAGGATATCAAACAACAAACTTTGCCTAGTTCACTGGCTTATATTGCTTCTCTTGGAAGTGTTGCTGACCCTTTTTAGTACATGGATATAGTTGCCAATGATCATGTTACTCTAAACAATTTGCAAGTGCATTCAGATATTGGGGTGCGGATAAGCTCACGGTTGGCAACTGTAGTCAATTACCTATCTGCCATATTGGTTCTACTAAGTATACTTTGCCTACCTGTTCCAAATCTTTTTTTCTTAAAAATATATTGCATGTTCCTCATATTACTAAGAATCTTCTTAGCGTTTCTAAATTCACTAGTGATAATAATGTTTTAGTTGAATTTTTCCATTATTCTTGTTGTATTAAAAATCTTTTCACCAATAAGGCTTTGCTTCTGGGAACACTTAAAAGTGGACTTTATCAATTGCACCTCCGATCTTGTTCTCCTTCCTTTCTCCCCTCTACTATTATTTCTCCTTCCTGCTTAATACCCTCTTCAATTCTGTCAACTCTGGAAGTATGCAGTTATAAGAAATATAATAGTAAATTGTAAAGCAAAATCGGCACAGGAGGATTTTTACGTGGTTCGGTTATAAAACCTATATCCACGGATAGCTATAGAGCTACAATTCACTAAGTTCTTGTTTGTACAATCTTTAGGATCTTTTACAGTATTGACTTACTCTTACACACTGACCTAATCTTTGTAAAACAAAATCCCACTAAGATCTTAAACTCTAGTGACATTGCTCACTCTCTATCGCAAATAATTTAACAACACACTGTTAAGTTATATATAACTATGACATTTGACACTGAATTACATAAACACTTAACCTGTAAGTTATCCCAAGTGTCTACTAACTCACACAGACTTAATCAACAATTCATGCACGATTTCTATCTCTTATACGTGAATCAAAAACTCATAACATTAAATCAAAGAAGCATTCCCATTTGCCTTGAAGCTCTCCTCTCAATTCTTGGAATGCCGAAACCTAAATTCATACAACACACCATTCTTGTCAGCATACGCAGTTATGTAAAAATAACTTTGTATATATAGTGGTATGCCTGGACGAAATCTCCTTAGAATCCTATAAAAATTCTAATCAAAATCACATTAGGATAAGGAGAAATATAATAGAAAGTGTTATAATTAAACTCCTAAAGCAATTAGGACACAAATAAATATTCTCCTATTTTAATTAGGATACAAGGAGCAATATCCTAACCTAAGAAAATATTTATTATAAATCAAATACTTCCTAAAATATAGTTCTAAAAATAGTAAAAGAAGAAACAAAAATCATATTCTAGTTTTATCACAAGTTGGACAAAATTCATCATTGCATGGCACATGCATGTTGACACCAACAATCTCCCCCTTTTTAGCAACTTGTAATAAAAAACCAAACTGTTTGTGATAAAAAGAAATCACACATGATAAGTTAAACATAACTATAAGTTATCATGAAATAGCAAACAAAAAATATCATGTGTAAAGAAATAACCTGTGTGCTGTTACAAATCTAATAACAGAACACTGTTAGAATATGTATACCCTGCAAACAAAATGAAGTTTGACAAAACTTTGTCAAACAATTCAATCAGATCATGATGAGAGCAATCCATTCATCAAATCAAGATAACACAAAATAAGTAATAACACAAACACACAAACACAAAACATCAAAATAGTTCAAATGCACACACAGAGCAAGCATAAGTAGCATAAGAAGTTCTTCTTACTCCCCCTTACTCCTTATTTACATCCCTTGAGAGGAAGCAATAACAAAAACATCAAACAAACAGAATGTAAACAGAGTTAAAAGGAATAGAGGAACAATTTTATTAAAAAAAAACATTATCAGAGCTTTTCTCCCCCTTGATTTTAGCACAAGTGCCAAAAGCACTTAACGAAGTCTTGGAGACTTTCGAATTGGTGGAGAAGAGGAACTACCAGAGCGCTTCTTAATTTTGCCAACCTTCACTTTGTACCGTTTGCCAGTAGTAGTGGGAGTAGGCTACTCAGTGGCCACATGTGCAGGTTGCTCTTCAGCTGTTTTAGAGGAGGTGGCAGTAACTTCAGCTACAACTCTACGAATCTCCTTGTCAAGTCTTTCTGCACTGGTTTCTATTGTGGGCAACTAAACAGTAGGTTGTTGAGAAGGAACCAGTGCTCTTCTTCAAGAGGAGGTGGTGGAGATATGGCTAGTGCAGTTGTTTCTTTAGCAGAAGGGGGTGCCTGGGTGTGTTCAACTGGTGATGAGGTTGGAGCTTCATGTGGTGGTGACTGTGTTGATGGTGGTAAATCATGAGGCTCTACTTCAGGGACAGGAGGAACAGGAGGTTCATTCTCAACAAGTGGTGAAGGCAAGTTCATCTCGGTTTCTGCTTGTGCTTGTTCATCTGACAAAGATTCATCTCTCAGTGCAGAAGCTGTGGATTCAAATTTCTTCTTCTTCTTGTCAGATGGTTTCTTCACCATTTCAACTTTCTTTTTTCTTGTCAATTTTCGTCCCTTAGCAGTCGTCTTGATTTTCTTTTTCTTTGACAATTTTTTTGTTGTTATGTCTGTCTCAACAGCAGTTTGTGCAGCTTGTCCTGCTGCAAGCATTTGCTCAGCTTCTACAGGCAGTGGTGCATCTGGTTCAGGTATTTGTTCAGCTGACTTCTCAGGGACCACAGTCTCAGTTGCCATTGGTTGTGGCTCTTCTTTAGTACTAGAATGTCCTATAAATTTTGCCTCCAAAGTATGCTGTTTTGCTTTGATGTCCTTCAAATCCTGCACAATCTCAGTCAAGCCAGAATTTATCAACACAAGCTGTTCTTCAACATTTTTCATTTGATTTTTTTTACTCTCTTCGGCTTTGGTTCAGGTGTGGGCAAGTCAGTCTTATCATGCAATCACAGCAAAGAGCCCTTTGTAATTGATTTTGACAGAATTTCTGTATGTTCCTTAGGACTAATAGGAATACTATTATGTGCTAAAATGCCTTGAATCAGGCATGGAAAAACAAGCAAGTGATAATCAGAGTGATATGGACCAATCTGAATAATCATCCTAAATTGGTCAATTGGTGCCCAAATAGTACAAAAATTTCACTTTATCCTCTCGAACTTGATTTTGGTGAGCAGAGGGAAGCCAATTGAATTGTGCAATCTTATGCATCATTCTATACTTCTTCTTAAGATATTGCTGGTCTATACCATCCCTCGGGTTCCAATCAATATCTGATCTACCAGTCAATTCCTTAATTACTATAGTCATATCAAAATTCTCATCTAAATAGTGTAAACAATCTATAGGAATATCCATAAATGTGTTTATGACATTCGAAGAGAATTTAACAAACTTTCCTTTGCAATAGACCTTATGATAATGAAAACTTTTTGGATCATCAATGGTAGTAGAGATATTGGCATAGAATTCTTGAATTGAAGACTTCACAGGGGGTAGGAAGTTATTTACCGTACGAGTCCAGTATATACACTCAAGAAGATCACTCAAACCATAGCTGTTGAAGTCAGTAAGCTTTACCGGCCTTTCCATCTGCAACTTCCTTTGTGAAGTGTACTTCAAACATTTCTGCTTGATCTTGCTGTGAGAAACTTGTTGTACTTCGACTTAACTTTGTCTTTCATCTTCTTCACTGGAACTAACTCGTCTTCGCTCATGGCTGGATCAATAGAAAACTCTGTATGAGGCTGTTGAGACTGCGATGACGGTGCACTATTGCTCTTGTTGTAACTGCAGTCGCTTTGAGAAGATGAAGAACTGTTGGTCTTTAAAGTCTCAGATGTGTTAGCCATTGTTAGGGTTTCTTGGTCTGCAACAATTTCTCAGAACAGAAACAGAAAGAAACAGGACGAGGGATAGTGGAGAAACTGTTGAATGGGTATGGAATGAATAGGAGAAGCCCTAACTTAATTTCGTAATATATTAGGCTAAAAAATTTTGTTTCAAAATTTAATATTAATTCCTTTTCCAAAATCATAATTCCCTTTCCAAAACCGTTTAATAATTGTCATTAATGAATAGGAATTCAAATTTTGATTTCCATTAGACTAAGGAGTTCTAATAGAGTTAGGATTCCCACCACTGAAACTTCTCCCTCTTAATTCAATACAGCTGACATGACATTTTTACACATAGACACACAAGAATAGTCAATTTCAGATCGGCTCAAAGAACATCGTATGTTATGAAAAACGTAACAGGAAACAGTTAATAATAACATAACAACAACATCTAGACATCATATGAATCATTATGAGAAAGCATATTTCAGAGCTGTTTATATACTTTTATTTTATTATTTAATCCAATTGAGTGATCAACTTGAGCATGCTTCTTACACACACAAAAGTTAGTCTTAATGTGAATTTTCTAAATAAATATAGTAGTTTTCACACATGTATAGAGGTAGCCCTTTTTCATTTGAGTGGGTGACCTCACCAATTTCTTAGATACAATGAAGTTACTCTCAATGGATGGCTTTCACACATCATATACTGGTAGCCCTATCTGTATTTTTCATTTTTTAAACCAGTATGTTTTTTCATTCACAGAATTTTTATATCACAGCATACACATGCTTAATTAGAAGAAAACTTATGATATTACAGATACAAATAACATAACAGTAAGCAGTGTTTATTCATAAAACTGACAGATGCCTAAGGCCTTTCTTAGATTTTCTAATCTTGTTGTATCTAAAGCCTTAGTGAACAAGTCAACCAATTGTCTATCAGTGGAGATGTGTTTAATGTGTATTGCCTTAGACTCTACAAGATCCTTTATAAAATGGTATCTTATGTCAATGTGTTTTGTTTTAGAATGCTGAACAGGATTTTAAGAAATATTTATAGCACTAGTATTATCACAAAACATAGTTATAGGCTTTTGTTCAATATCATAATCACTCAACATTTGCTTCATCTATAATAGTTGTGTGCAACAACTCCCTACTACTATGTATTCGACTTCAGCAGTACATAAAGAAATAAAATTCTGCTTTTTGTTGTGCCAAGAAACTAAGTTAATACCAAGATAAAAACACCTTCCTGATGTGCTTTTTCTATCATCTGTATTTCCTGCCCAATCAGCATCACTAAACCCTGCAAGATAATCATTTGTATCTTTAGAAAACCATATACAATAATCATGGGTTCCATGTACATACCTGATGATTCTTTTAGCCGCTGACAGATGTGATTCTTTGGGATTTGCTTGAAATCTTGCACAAAGTCCTACACTAAAACACAAGTCTTGTCTACTTGCTGTGAGGTAAAACAAACTGCCAATGATACTTCTATACAAACTTGCATCAACCTCTTTTCCTGCATTGTCTTTTGAAAGTTTCAGATTAGTACTGATAAGAGTTTTCATTGGTTTTGAATTTTCAAGCCCAAATTTCCTTACAAGATTTTTAGCATATTTTGATTAAGATATGAATATCCTATCATTCATTTGCTTAACCTGCAATCCAAGAAAGAAATTTAATACTCCTACCATGCTCATCTCAAACTCTTCCTGCATCAACTTAACAAACTCATTAGTTTTGCTTTTATTAGTTGATCCGAATACAATGTCATCCACATATATTTGAGCAATAATAAAATAGTTAGATGCATGTTTGAGAAATAAAGTCTTATCATTGCTACCTCTCTTATATCCTCTGTTGATCAAAAAATTTGTCAATCTTTCATACCAAGCTCTAGGAGCTTGTTTCAAACCATATAAAGCTTTGTGCAATTTGTACATAAAATCAGGATGTTTAAGATCTTCAAAACCTTTAGGCTGTTCAACAAAGACTTCTACATTAAGATAGCCATTTAAAATGCTATTTTAACATCCATTTGGTACAACTTAAAATCAAGCAAACAAGTAATTATAAGTAGTAATCTAATTGACTCAAGTCTAGCTACTGGTGTAAAGGTTTCATCAAAGTCTATACCTTCTACTTGTGTGTACGCTTGTGCAACTAGCCTAGCCTTATTTCTTACTACTTGTCTACTTTCATTGGTTTTGTTTTTGAATATCCATTTAGTTCCAATGATGTTTGCATTTTCTGGCCTAGGAACTAATTCCCATACTTCATTTCTTTTAAACTGATTAAGTTCATCTTGCATGGCTTGAGTCCAAACATCTTCTTTTAAGGCTTCTTTAACATTTTTTTGTTCAACTAAAGAACCATAGCATGCAAATCTTACCTGATTTCTTACCTTGCTCTGAGTCTTCATCATGCCATCTGGTGTTCCAATGATAGAACTTGATGGATGTGCTTTCTGAATCCATGTGGGTGGATCTTTCCTTTCATCTTCATTTCTGATTGAATTTCTGTTCAAATTTGAGTTGTCAATTGTTACAGTTACGTCGGGTGTAACAGTAGTTGTTTCTTCTTTCATAACAGAGTATCTTTATTACTGTTGCTGTCTGAATCTAATTTCTCTGTATCTTCTGTGAAGCTGGTTATGTTTTCCTCTTGTGAGTACTTTGCATAATCATCCAGATCATCAAATACTACGTTTGCAGATTCCATGACTGCCTCAGTTCTTAGGTTGTAAACTCGAAATGCTTTACTGTTTTGTGCATATCCTACAAAGACTCCTTCTTCACTTCTCAGGTCTAAATTTCCTAATTGCTCTCTGTCATTTAAGATGTAACGCCTGCATCCAAAAACATGAAAATATTTCAAATTCGATTTTCTTCCTTTCAAGATTTCATAAGGTGTCTGATTAGTGCTTATTACTTCAGCCCACAGCCTCTTGGTCAAGTTTTTGCTATTGCTCATTATCTAGCCATCTCCTGAAGAGTTCTATTCTTTCTTTCTATAATGCCATTCTGTTCAGGGGTTTTGGGAGCTAAAAATTCATGATCAATTTCATGATATTTGCAAAAGTCAGCATAGCTAACGTTTTCAAACTCTTTTCCATGATCACTTCTTGTCCTTACAATCCTGCCAATGTTCCTGTTTTGCTCATTTTCAAGTTTAACACAAAGATTCCTGAAGCTTCAAAAGTGTTAGATTTTTCTTTAATAAAATCAACCCAAGTATATCTAGAGAAATCATCCACACAAACAAATATGTATCTCTTACTTGTAATGCTTTCAATTTGCATAGGACCTATAAGATCCATGTGAAGCAAATCAAGTATTTTGGATCTGCTAAGATATGGATTTGATTTGTGTGAACTTCTAATTTGTTTTCCCATTTGACATGGTCCACAAATTTCATTAACTTTGTCATCAAGTTTAGGGACTCCTTTTACAGCACCCAACTTAGTTAATTTAACCAAGTCTTTGTAATTTAAGTGTCCTAATTTTTGATGCTACAATTCTAAATCCGAAATCGTAACTTGAAATGCAATCTTTATCAAATAACAATTATCTGAAGATCTATTACCTTGTAGAATGCATTTACTAAAATCATCTACGACCTTGCATTTGTTTTGTGTAAAATTAACAATATACTTGTCATCACATATCTGACTAATACTAATAAGATTAGCTTTCAATCCTTCAACCAACAAGACATTTTGAAAATTGGGTAGACCTTTGACATTCAAAGTGCCTTTACCAATGATCTTACTCTTTGCTCTATCTCTATAGGTGACATTACCATCCCTGCATGCTCTAAAATATGTTAAAAACTGTTTATTTCCAGTCATGTGCCTGGAACAACCACTGTCAAAATACCACAAATCATTAGATGATTGGTTAAAAGCAATAAGAGTAACATGACATACTGTCTTGTCGTTCTTAACGCACTGCAGTTGTGACTTTGGTAACTGTTTTGAATCGTTTTGATCTTTTATGCAAGAGATTCAATAATTTAAAGTATCTAGGCCTAATGTGTCCCTTTTTACCACAAACAAAATAAGTAGGAATGAATTTTCTTACCTTTTCAAGACTGGACTTGAAATAGCTCAGAGGAGAAACAAATGTTTCATTACTCTTTGAACTAGGACTCGACCTTAAAGAGTTAATTTCAAAATGTTTATCGAAGTTGAAGCTTTTACAAAAACTGTTTTTGATGAAGATGCAACATTACCTTCTGTATATCCCAATCCATATTTGTTGGAGTTGTCTTTTCTAAGAGTCAAGACCTGATCAAGTTTGATTGCCCAATTTTGAGTTGATCAATACACTTTTTGCTTTCAACCAGTTCTGTTGTAATTTTCTCAATATGTGCTGTTTTGTCTATCAAGATAGTCTCCAGTTCTGTGATATGATTTTCAGCATAAGATTTTTCACATTTCAGCACCTCAATCTTCTTTTTCAAGGTTTTGATTTCTTCTTTCTAATTTAGTCATTCACCATAGAGTGCATTATAAGCCTCCTGCAACTCTTCATAGTATTCTGGACCATCTTTTTATCTCAATGATCAACACTGGTTCTACAATTTTCTGTTATGTCAGTCATAACAGCTTTCCCTTTATCTGTTGAAGATGCTGTAAGTGCAACAAAATTATTCATGCAATCTTGATCTTTTGAATCCGATTCTAATTCATCACTCTAGGTAACTGTCAAGCCTTTGTTCTTCTTCTTGAGATTAGCATATTCAGACTGAATATGCCCACAACCAAAACATTCATAGCACTGAATCTGCCCTTTCCTATTTGGTTGCTTCGGTTTCTTCTTGTAATTCTCCTTGTTGAACATCCTGAACTTGTCTTCGTTTGAGTTTGATGGCTTTCCTTGATTCTTTTTCCTGAAATTTCTTTTCATGAACTTGACATAATTTTCTGTTAGAAAAGCAATATGTTTAGAATCAGTTTCATCAAGCTCATCATTACTTTTGTCATCAGATTTTTTTAGTTTTCACATTAAAAGCAATGCTTTTTCCTTTTTTCTTCCTAGTACTCTGATTTATTTCAAAGTTTTGGAGAATGCCAATCAGTTCATCAACTCTCATCTCATCAGTGTTTTTAACTTCCTTAATAGCTGAAATTTTAGGTTAAAATTTATCTGGAATAGACCTAATTATTTTGCTAGCAATTTCTACATCAGTGAAAGTTTTTCCAAGCATGTATGCAAAATTTGTGATGTGACATATCTTAGAGTAAAACTAAAAAATTGACTCACCCTCATGCATCATCAAATTTTCAAATTGAGAATTCAATTTCATCAATTTAGATCTTTTAACAGATGCAGTACCTTCATGTTTTACCTTAAGTCTGTCCCATGCTTCTTTGGCCACTTTGCATCTAGAAATCTATCCGAAATTGTTTAAGTCCATTACTATAAAAATTGCATTAAGAGCCTTTGAATTCCAGCTGGAACGTCGATATTCTTCATCAGTCCATGCATCCTCCAGTTTAGGTTTGGAATCACCAAAAGCATTCAACTTTGTTGGCAATGTCCATCCTTTAAGCACGTTAGTCCACGCCTTATCATCAAGAGATTTGCTATACATCATCATTCTTACCTTCCAACATGGGTAATTACCATCATCAAGAATAGGTGGTTGTGTTCTGGATCCTCCATTTCGAATAAACTCTATTCTTCCAGATCAACTTGATCGTTTTCTTCACTTGTCTATCAGTGAACCTTCTTTGATACCAATTGTCAGTTCTGGAAGTATGCAGTTATAAGAAATATAATAGTAATTGTAAAGTAAATCGGCACAGGAGGATTTTTACGTGGTTCGGTTATAAAACCTACATCCACGGATAGCTATAGAGCTGCAATTCACTAAGTTCTTGTTTGTACAATCTTTAGGATCTTTTACAGTGCTGACTCACTCTCACACACTGACCTAATCTTTGTAAAACAAAATCCCGCCAAGATCTTAAACTCTAGTGATACTGCCTACTCTCTGTCGCAAATAACTTAATAACACATTATTATTAAGTTATACATAACTACGACATCTGACACTAAATTACATAAACACTTAACCTACAAGTTATCCCAAGTGTCTACTAACTCACATAGACTTAATCAATAATTCATGCACAATTTCTATCTCTTATACATGAATCAAAGACTCATAAAATTAAATCAAAGAAGCATTCCTATTTGCGATGAAGCTCTCCACTCAATTCTTGGAATGCCGAAACCTTCATACAACACACCGTTCTTGTCAGCATACGCAGTTATGTAAAAATAACTTTGTATATATAGTGGTATGCCTGGACGAAATCTCCTTAGAATCCTGTAAAAATGCTAATTAAAATCACATTAGGATAAGGAGCAATATAATAGGAAGTATTATAATTAAACTCTTAAAGGAATTAGGACAAAAATAAATATTATCCTATTTTAATTAGGATACAAGGAACAATATCCTAATCTAAGAAGATATTTATTATAAATCAAATACTTCATAGAATACACTTCAAAAAACAGTAAAATTAGAAACAAAAATCATATTCTAGTTTTATCATAAGTTGGACAAAATTCATCATGTGCATGGCACATGCACGTTGACACCAATAAATTAAGTTCTCCTACTTTACTTCTACTATTAATAATAATGCTAGTAATATGTAACACCAGAGATTAGGACATCTTTGTACTACAGTCCTAGGTCATGTATTGAAAACTATATCAAATACAATTATTGAATCTTTGCCATCATTGTCTTTTTGCTCTTAATGTAAATACGGCAAGCATAGCAAGTTGTATTTCCTTTTTCAATCAGAAACCATCTAAACCACTAGAACTTGTGCACTCTAATGTGTGGGGACCTACCCCATTGCTCTCTGCTAAAGGTTATAAATACTATGTTCATTTTCTAGATGATTATAGTAGGTTTTTGTGGATTTTTCTTCTTAAAAATAAATTTCATGTTCATAACATCATTGTTCAGTTTCACGTTCTGGTTGAGAAACAATTTGATTATCCCTTGAAATTTGTAAATTTGATTTCGGTGGAGAATATAGGTCTCTTATTTCCTATTTTGTAGCTCACGATATAACTTCTATATATCCCTACCCATGTAAACTTTCATCAATAAAATGGTAAAGCTGAGAGATGACATAGATAAATTTTTGAGACATGTTTATCTCTGTTTGCTCATGCCTCTATGCCTTTTACCTGCTAGTGGGAATCCTTTCAAATTGCAAACTTTCTTATCAATAGATTGCCTACACCAATTTCGAACAACAAGTCTCCTTATGAAGACCTATTTCAAACAAGACCAAATTTGATGTAGGACCCATTAGATTAAAGTTGGGAATAAAATTAGGGATTTCAATTAGATTTTAGGGATTTTAATAAATTATGGATTTTTACTATTATTAAGGATTTTAACTTCCTAAATAGGGAGTAACCCTAACTTGAGTTATTTTTCCAATTAATAGTTTACTAGTTGGTTTAGGATTTGTTTTTGGTATTTTCTAGTTAAACTAAGATAGATATTCTATTTCCTAATCGGATTATATTTTCTAGTTAAATTAGGATTGAGATTCTATTTCCTAATGGGATTTTACTTCTTAGAAAAACTACATTTTAAGGTCCTATAAATAGGAGCATTTGGTTATGCTATTTTTTAGACTTGGTTATTATTGATGTTTTATCTTTAGTAAAAGATTATTTTCTCTCCAAAATTTCACTCTATTTCTTTCACAAATTTCTTCTATTAATTATCTCATTTCCTCCATCTAAATCTCCCTCTCTTTCTTTAACTTGAGAAACCTCATTCCTCATCAATTGGTATCAGAGCCTAACATCGATTCCGTAAACCATCCACAAAACTATCTCAAATTTTTCATAAACCTTAAACACAATCACTGTTCAAACCGAGTCACTATTCATGGATGAGCACTATTCACGTTGGAGTTACTTTTCATCTCAGAATCACTGTTCACCACTGGAGTTACCATTCACCAACTGCTTATCTACACCTAGGACACTTTTTGGTGATCATCCGACCAACAATGAAGGATTATAATCTGAAGCAAGAAAAGCCAAACTTCATTCCAAACTAAAGACCTTGACTACCATGATACAAACCTCAGAAAATATAACAAACGTTAGAATGGATGCCTTGGAAGAGAGGATGAATGCTAGGTTAGATGCCATTAAGACAGAAATACTTCAAGCCATAAAAGCCTTACAAGCTTCCTTTTTTACAAAACAAGACCCTCAAATTGAGTCATCTACCAGAGATGGAGATCAAGATGATAAAGAAATTTTGGGTGCAACTCCTAAGAACCATGAGGATGAATGTGATGATTCTAGTGAAGATGATGAAACAAGTGAGGTTGATCTTAAAGATGGGCTTAAATCTAAAGGTGATATTGAAATCAAGAGCAAAATGAATTCTAATGATGATTTGAAACTTGCATGTGAAGTTGAATCCATATGTAAAAAAAGAATCTTATGAGATCATTCAAAAAATTGATTTCATAGGTTGTGATTCATATTTGGGTTCTTCTACTCCTATCATTGGGTCAACGGTAAAGTCTTTTATGGTGATTATTGTTTCTCTACCAATATCGAAGGTTATTGAAGCATCATCAATTTCTTATTCATGTGTGCTTACACTATTGGATCATCATGAAGTGAAGATTTGGACTGGTGACTTTCTAATGCTCGTGCAAGACAAAATGTGGTTTTTCCTTGTGTATTGGCTACTTCCTCCTTGACAACTCGCCAGGAGTCAAGTTCTCTCAAGCGGAGGAGAATTGATGAAGGACCCGTTAGATTAAAATTAGAAATAAAATTAGGGATTTCAATTAGATTTTAAGGATTTAATAAATTAGGGATTTTGACTATTATTAGGGATTTTGACTTCCTAAATTGGGAGTAATCATCATTTGAGTTATTTTTCTAATTAATAGTTTACTAAATTGGTTTAGGATTTATTTTTGGTATTTTCTAGTTAAACTAAGATAGAGATTCTATTTCCTAATGGGATTTTATTTTCTAGTTAAACTAAGATTGTGATTCTATTTCCTAATTGGATTTTATTTCCTAGAAGAACAACATTTTAAGGTCTTATAAAAAGGAGCCTCTAGTTAAGTTACTTTTTAGACTTGGTTATTATTGAATTTTTATCTCTAGTAAAAGATTATTTTTTCTCTAAAATTTCACTCTATTTCTTCCCCAAATTTCTTCTATTAATTCTCCCATTTCCTTTGTCTAAATCTCCCTCCTTTTCTTTTAACTTAAGGAACCTCGTTCCTCATCAAAATTACAACTTCTTGAAAGTTTTTGGGTGTGCTTGTTACCTTTTCCTAAGACCTTATGACAAACACAAGGTACAATTTCATACCTCAAAATGTGTTTTCTTATGATATAGTTTGCTTCACAAAGGATATAAATGTTTGCATCCATCTAGAGAAGTTTACATAGTTCCAAGTGTTTCGCTCGACGAAAAATGTTTTTCCTTTCCACAACAATCCTAGTTTTCATGTTGAATCAGATCCTAGTCTAGCTACTTCTCATTAACCTGGCTTTCTTTTATTTCTATATACTTAGGACAATCAAATTCTAATTCAAGTTTTTCTCCTGTAGCTCAGTCTTCTTCATCTTTTTCTTCTTTGAATACTGCTCCTCATATAATGTCAATGCCTTCCAACAATTTTTCTCTTAATTCCTCTCGAAAACACATGCCTGCAATTGTAACTTCAAATTCAAAATTAGTTTCCTCTTCATCTTTGCATTCTTCTATTCTAGGTGCTAATCTGGAAGTTGCTCATCCTTTTAAATCATCTACAAATACTCATTCAATGCTTACAAAACCCAAGACAGGTTCCTCACTATGGCCAAAAACTTATTTTGCTAAATCTGATTCTATTTTAAAAGAACCTACAAATGTTTCACAAGCTATGCAAGATAGCAATTGGCTTGCTGCTATGAATGATTTAATGCTTTACAAACAAACCAGACCTGGTCCCTCGTTCCATATACTTCTGGCATGAATATTGTTGGTAATAAATGGGTGTTTAGGCTTAAATATGACAAAGATGGGAGTTTTCAAAGGTACAAAGCAAGATTAGTTGCTAAAGGATTACAACAAACACTAGGCCTTGACTTTGTTGAAACCTTTAGCGTAGTTATCAAACCTTCAACTATTAGAATTATCCTTACTATTGAGTATCTAGAGGTTGGGATATTCAACAAATTGAGATAAATAATGATTTTCTAAATAGGGATTTACAAGAAGTATATATGCAACAACCGAAGGGATTTTAAGACTCAAAACTGCCTACGTATGTTTGTCGATTACATAAAGCATTATATAAACTTTGACAAACTCTTAGAGCCTAGTTTGATAAAGCTCAAAACAAGACTAGTACAATGGGCATTCAAGAATCCGTAGCTGATACAAGCTTGTTTATCCACATTTGCGGAGTAACTATTCTTTATCTTTTAGTATGTTGATGATATACATCATTGGTTTAGATTGTCATCTTATACAAAAAGTTGTTACTGATCTTAACAATAAGTTTGCTTAGAAAGTCCTAGGTTTTTTCAGCTATTTCTTGGGGTTTTAAGCTTATAGAGACACTTATAGATTATATCTTACTCAGGCTAAGTATACAGAGGAGTTACTGCAGAAAACAAATATCAATGGTGCTAAAAGTTGCTTTACCCCAACGGCTTCCAGTTGCAAATTATCTTTGGAAGACAACACTCCATTTGAGCATCCAAAATTGTATAGAAGTACTATAGGTGCTTTACAAGCACGACCTGATATTTCTTTTTCTATGAACAAGCTAAGTCAGTTTTTGAAGTCCCCAACTATCAATCATTGGAGAGCATGTAAAAGAAATCTTGGATATCTTCAAGGCTCAATTGGTGTTGCTCATCATTTCAAGCCATGTAAATCTGTCACTTTAGAAGTGTTCCCTGATGCTGATTGGGCAAGCCGCTTAGACGATCGAAGCTCTACTTCTGGTTTTTGTGTCTTTCTTGGTAATAATCTTATTTAATACAGTTCCAGGAAGCAAAAAACAGTTGCCAGATCATCTATAGAATCTGAATATCCTGCACTAGCTCAGGCGGCAATAGAACTTGCATGGATGAAAAATCTGTTTTAGGAATTCGGCTTATGTCTTTCGGGAGTTAGTTTTATTTTGGTGTGATAATCTTGGAGCTAATTCACTTGCTTCAAATTCCGTTTTTCACTCTGGTAGAAAGCATATTAAAGTAGATGTTCATTGCATTTGTGAAAAGGTTGTTGCTCAATAGGTGGAAATTCGTTATGCTCCCTTAACTTGTCAAATAACAGGTATGGTATTTTTACTAAGCCTCTACCTTTTAAGCAATTTAAGTTTCTAGCTGACAAGCTTACTGAGCTTTCAGCTCTGTTTCGCTTGAGGGAGCATGTTAGTTAAGAAACTCAGTGCACTTCAATCAATATTAGTCAGTTAGGTGCTTAGTTACGATTCAGCTGAGAGGTTAGAAAGGCAGTTGGTTTGTTATCATGATTCCAGGAATCATCTGTAAATCTAGGGAGGTTCAAATCATGTGAGCTCACGTGTTCTTCTATGTATATAAACCTTTGTAATCATTCTTCAAAGTAATAAAATCAGATTAATTTTTCAGTTTCTCATTTTCTCTACACTACTATATTTTTTCTAATTCCATTTCAATTACAAGGCTGGTAGTCAATACTAGAATGCACAACAAATTTAATCCCTCTGCTTCAAATTTACAACAAAGTTTCAACTTCATCTCCTCTTGGCTAACTGAAACGATTTCTTCAGGAACTGATTAGCTGCTCGATCATTCCTGTGGCACAATACTCTCAGTATTGTATTAGGATCTGATCTATTCCACCTTCCTGTTGTTGGTGGCATTGGTAGCTTTTGCCCCGTAGCTACAACTCCTATACCACTTGTTTCACAGGAAAGAATGCTAAAATCTTCTATTAGTTGTTCGGTTTGCATACCCATTAATGCTACTACCCCTTCAACTGTCTCGGCCTCTCGGTCTACCACATCTTCAACTATCAATCCTTCTCCACATGTACAAAATACCCTTTTCAAGCTGTCAAAATCCTCCACAATCATCTCATGATCAGACTTATAAAACACCCGAGAGCATCCCCCAGCAAGCAAAACCATAAGGTAGGCTTCAAAAGATGCCTTCATAACCTCTTTTATAGCTAAAGCCTGAGCTTGGTCTGTGAGGATTGCACTCATAAGAGTAAGATTTTGTTTCAAAATTCTCAATGCAGGCCTGATTCTAGCGTTGGCAACATCAAAAAGGTACAGACTATCATAGAAGACCGAGTTTGAGTCAAGGAAGATCAGGCGATATGCAGCAACTTCTGACACATGTTGGCAAGCTGATTGAATTGCATTTGTCGCAATTTCAAAGTAAGAAGATGAACTGCTATGCCGCCTATGGTTAGTGAAACGACTGCGCGCTGAAGGTACAACTCTTGGACAAAGGGTTAGTTGTTTGTCAAGGGAATGGATGTGGGAGAGAAGATAATGCAAGGTGTTGAGGCGAATATACAAGCGTTGTGTTCCACGGCTTGTTGATGGGCGAGGATGGAGACCTTCACTTGTTCCATTCACTTGATGCACATCTTCTATAGCAACAGCACAAGGGCTAGCCTTTTTCCAGAGTTTGATGAACTTTGAATCTCGGTTGCATCTGGTAAGCGGAGGTAACGTGGGGAGATAGCTTTGTCTTGCTCCTGATAATAATACAAAACCAACATGAGAACTATTAAAGTTGAAATTAAATTAATATAATTGCTTAGAAAGTTTTTAGAGAACGTTATGGGACTCCGTAACATATAATAACAAGCGTAGTGATTCTTACCACATGATGCAACAAATGTAGTATATTCTCTGAAAAGTATTTGTAAACCATCCGCTAGATCATAAACAAGATCATCTGTAATTCCTATTGGGATTTCAAAGAAATCGTCTACAGTTTCCTTGGCCATTTTCATTAGCTCCACAGCTGACTGTGCATATGGCTCTGATTTGGACTTTGGATTCCATGTCTGCAGCGCAAATTGCAATCAGTTGATTAATATCATAAAATCAAAGATATGTTAAATGTTTTCCAAAGCAATTGAATCATACTTCTGAATCTTTTGCTCTGAGATAGCATTCCTTCCCTCTGGTTATCCTTTCTCCAATCCATTGTCTCAAGAGCCTTAGTATGATTGAATCAACTTCGTATGGAATCATTTCTCTAACAATGCCCTTCCCTCCATCTTCACACTCAGCAGTGTCTTCAACCACCATTTGAACCAAAACTTTTTCAAGCTTTCCAGCTCTTTGTAACACCCCGACCGTTTCGTGTTTAAGGGTGCCCATTCCAGCTAGATACTGTTTCAACACTGCTCCGTAACATTGGTGCAATGTCACAGCCGCTACCCCAGCTGCAGTGGAGAGCCATTTCTTGAGTATTGGACTAAAACATTCCCTCTCCCTCAATGCCAAATCCTCTGTTTCTTTAGCTAACTGAAGTAGAGCTTCCGAAGCTCCTAATTCTTTCCCATCTTCATCTTCGATTATATTCCCGTTCTCAATGACCTATTGCAATCACGAAAAGAAAGTTGAAACCAAAAACAAAAGCATTTTACTGAAGCATTTAAAAATAAAGATTTACATGACATACCTTTGTAAATGCATTTTTCACTGCGGTTCTAATATAGTGATCAACGCGATTGGCAGTAGAATCCACCACAACCTTTGTGTCTCCTTTGTCCTTGCCTATGCCTTCAGTGATTGTTACATCTTCTCCCACAATCTTTGATGCCAACAAGGCCAGAGGCAAAAGGTTCTCAATTTGGGTGACTGTTCTCCTGTTAAAGAACTCATGATAGTTTTGCAACCTCTTCTCAGCCCACCCTTGCATTGAAGCCAACATTGAAGATAACATCTTCACATATAGAGCCTCTCTGTCCGGCTTCTTAGCATCATTAGCCAACTCTGCCAACATGGTATGCGCAGCGCAAAGAAGATCAGGCTCTGTTAATCCAGTCATAACATACTGTTGAAACAAAACCCACGTGAAACACAAATTATGAATTGGCCTGTTGATTCCCAATGTCGACCATGTCTTCTTCATGAGCTCCAATAGCTCGTCAACCTCATCCAAGACTAATGTCTCGTCTCTAAAATCAAATATAGACAGGAGAAGCGAAATGTAGAGATGAATATTGAGAGGGTAGCCATCAGCCCAGTGACAAACATCTGTAGGAGAACTGTTAGAGCTTCGCCAAGACAAGGAAACAACACTATTGCATAAGGCTCGCATTGTGTCAGAGTTCTTGCCAGTGTCTATAGGTTTGGTCTCACTAGCACGGACAATGTCACGAAGACGCATAGCAAATGAGTTAGATTTGTCGAGTGCAATTGAAGGGTGCAAAAGAAGTCCAACTTCCAGGATCTTGAGCTGGCGCTTCTGCCAGAGATGGTACTCATGTAAATCATTAAATTCGGATGGTTTCAGATGACGAAGGAGCTCCAATGGAAGTATTATCGTCTCTGCTCGTCTGCCCATCTACGCTTAGATTAAGATCATAAAACTAGTCATTAATATGTGTAATATTATTTTGTTTATTATTACTTGAATACAATCATTAGGTTGATAATGACCAAAATATCTATTAAAAAATGTGATTTGAAAATGAATTTTTGGCATATGTGTGGTGATTTAGAATATGGTTTTTTTTTTCTATAATTTTAATATGAGCTGCTTCAACTAATTTTCCCTTTGTCTTATAGTTTTACAACACATTTTATTTAAAGAATCTACGTTATGGAAAAAAAAAAAAAAAACAAGTTTGATCTCAAATCATTGTTATCTAATAATAATATATTATAGAGATCAAATCATTATTATCTTCTAATCTTAAATTATTTTTCTATAAAACTCTAAAGATCATGCATGCTCTCGTAGAAATCTCACCAAGCAAAATATTAAGATTGGACTACATTATTAATTTATTAGTGGTATTTTTATTATCATAATATTGAAAATATGTTTTACGTACTTGTCCAACGAGGGTCCTCATGAGGGTCTTCCTCAGCCTATTATCACTTTGCTCCGTAACCCTCATTTGCTGCCTCATGATCTCAGCCGACGTGAGTGGCCGCCGAGGTCTTGACGGCGCAGGCACTGTGGAGAACCCATTGCCAGGACTGCTCCCCCCATGTCCATGACCAGGTCCATGCGAGCCAGGCGACGTCGGCCCCGCGGACCCGGCGGACATCCTCCTAGACGGCGACCTTCTGAGCATCTTCAATCCTAGAGCTCGTTTAACCCTGCTGGTGGGCGTCATCTGAACCACCCCATTAACCCGCCCGCTTGGTGACCCAGAGCCCGACCCATTTCCGCCATCTCCACCGTTGTGGTCGTTGGAGGAATAAAAGTTGATAGCGACGTTCCGCCCGCCGAATCCTGGAGAGGAGCGGCAAGCAGTAAAAAATACCTCATAAGCAGTCTCACGGATATCGTCAGCATCGATGCCATCAAGCTTTCCAAATGGCCACGTAAGGTCAGGGTCGGCAGCAGCGGCCGGGCCGAAGACCGGGCCGGAAAGAGAGTCCCGGCGGGCTTGGTGGGTCATTAAGGATTGGGAATGGTGGTCAGATATCTGGCGGGAGAGAGTGTGAAGAGAAGGTGTGCATTCTTTAAGAGAGATGGAAAGATTTGTGGTGGTCTTTGTTGGTAAAATGACAACGTTGATGTGTGAGGAGAGAGAGAAAGATGAGTTTGATGGCCATGGCTAGTTGTTTTTGCGATGAAAACGATGAAGTTGGGGTGGTCAAAACACTTGACATGAATAGCAAATCTTTGTCAAATTGTTTTGTTTTCCGGATATTTCTCTTTTGCTCTTAATCATTTTATCATTTCATTTCTGTTTTATTTTGTATTCGTGGCTATAGTTAAAACAAACAAAATATAAATAATAAGAATATAACGTGCTTCCAAGAAGCAAAAACATATGTATTTTCGGAAAGGTTAGAATGAATTTTTGTATTGTAACAAGGATAGTCAAACTTGTCTTCCATTTCGCAAAATGTTTGACACTAGAGAAATTTTTTAATCTTTAATATTATGGTTGGTTTTATTTGTTAATTTAATATTATAGACTAACTAATTAGAGTCTTGATAGGAAAATGCTACTCTAGTTCAAACATGAATTGTGCCAAGGCTGCAAGATTTCTACTTCTACTGGTTTGATTTGCCTGGTTCTTGACCTTTTTTTTTCCTAAGAAAATTGCAATTGAAGTAAATTATTTACATTCATGAGTTCTAGCTAATATATTAGTGACTATTAAAAAATAATATTATGCTGACAACTTATATTATATAATATGATGTCATACAATTTAATTATTAATGTTTATCATTGACAATAATATTCTATCATGTCAGATTAAGATTACATATAGAATATTATTATTTAGATTTAAGACAATTGGTCATTAATCATAAATCCGGTCGACAGATTCTTAATTATAACGTTTTATTCATCTCATTATAAAAAGAAACATAAAATTAAAAAGACAAAGTAAGACTTGAAACAATTTAGATTGCCAAGAAATTTACAGCTTGAATATTCCTTTGTTGGATCTGAGGTTGAATGCTCTTTCAGCTGATGTAGCCTTGGCCGATGCCCATAAACAAGGTCCGACAGTATACCACAAAATGGTCCAAAACTTGCTCAAATGGCACAAAAGAATAATCAACCGCCATTTATGAAGAATAAATCAAAAAAATTCAATAATATTAATACACAATTAATCGACTAATTCAATGAAATAATATAATATGATGTACCATAAAATCATTGATGGAGTTTCTTCCTATTGCTTAGTATATGGTATCACAACGTCAGTGTTCGGAATCATGAATTCAAATATCATGATTCTAGAGATAGTTGGCATCTTATTTTATTACTAACTTTGTTAATTGATAAGATAACAAACAAAAAATTATCGATGTGTGTTATGTTTCTTAAAGGACAAGACTTACCACATACAACAGTTATAACATTTGACGATTGACGCTATTTGTTAACTGATTCATGTTATGATATTTGAATAATTTTGAATTTTTTTACTTTTGTTAATGTTTTAAGTTTACATAATCTGTTGATAGAATTTTATTTGATCATATTCTAACAAAATACAAATTATTCAAAAATCAATTGAAGGGTCAAAGGATTGATAATCAACAGATAAATATTCTAGCTACAAGTGTTTGAGTGCTTTTTACTGATATTATTATTATTATTATTATTATTATTATTTTGCATCCCCAAGAGTTTGCTCGAAACGTATATGGATATTACATAATTTCAAGTTTTTAGAATCAACTTAAGACTCCTGATGTTACTCGTATAGAAGTTCGGAAGAACTGTTTCTTTAACAAGGCGACAACTAGAAGGATTCTAGGTTGTATAAGTTCATGGTGATTGTGAATCATTGCTTTATACTCAGTTATTTTACAAATATATAAAATAGAGATAATTAAAAAAATATATTAGATAGATATATAACTTATCTGAATTTGTTCCATCCAAGATTTCTTGTCTTATAAGATAAAGATTGAATTTTATTTTTACTTTTTTTTTTCCATTGTAAATATTACTTGTTATGAGAGATAAGAAGAAATGGTTAAGTGTGGGTTTGGGATTGTTCTTGGTGTTTAGTGAAGATTTATGATGTTGATTCTTAAAAATTTATTCGTTAAGAAGCCTTTTTTTGTACTGAATTTCAAAAGCAAGTTAGAGTAATTATTGAAAATTATGTCTTTTTTATCTTTATACAAAAATCATTTTTATAAAAATCAAATTTACCAAAATGTTTGGCATTGGCTGATTTGACTCCCTATGCTGTTATTATCAGCAAATAAAGTGACATTTCACGTAGAAGATGAAAATAGTTAGGCAGCAAAACTTTTTGGTGCCATTTCCTCCAAAACGCTAATGATTACGATAATGAAATCACTTTCTCTTCATCATTTGGGGAAAGAATCTGCAAGAATCAGATTTTTTGAGGAATTTATTAAAAGAGAATTGGATTTGATTAAACAATGTGTGATTGGTAAACAATGATTGACTTTTTAGCAAGGAATGGAATCAAATATTTAATATCATTCCACAAGATCTAATTTCATTCAAGTAATAGATTTTAGCCAATTGAAAGGATCTTCTAATCAATCTATAGATCATTTCAATTCCATTACTAACGCGGATTCGGAGTATCACACGTTGATCAATCAAAGAGAGATTCAAGTCGGCCACAAATCATCATTTTGATGATAGTCATGTCGCCGAACACATGACCATGCCAGGCCATTTTTAACTTTTGAAAAAAATAATTTTTAATGAAAATAGATTTTTATATTTTGTTAACTAAATAAATCATTAATTTCAAAACTTCAATATCCAATGATATTTTTATTAAAAATAATAAATTAAAAATCTTTGAAAAATAGGAGGGATAATTTTATCTTTTTATTAATTTGAAACTATTTTGGATAAGTTATTTTATAGCAATAACACAATGGTACAACTAACAATTGTAATAAAACTTTTCAAAATAATCTTCAAAAAAGTTTCCTATCATAAGCTTTTCAAAATTATATTGGGAGGGGGATAGATTCTTGGACAAGTTATTTTGCTAAATTTTATAAATATATTTTCAACAGTAGATTCTCCAAGAATCAACGTTTGAGATCTGTTTGTTTTTTTGTACTTTTCACCTAAATCTTAATGGATTCATATTTCAGTGTTTGATTTCTTTGGTTCGTTTTTTAATTTAGCAAAAAAAAAAAAAGGTATTTCACTTAATTAAAAAAGTAAAAGTTTATGACCTTTCTTTTCTTCCAAATGTCAAAATTATGTTTTACTATCAAAATAACCCTATATTTCTCATGATACAAATTAATATAACATTTAAAAATTATATAAAATAATTTTAGATTTATATTTTGAATTAAATTAAATTTTACTTATTTGCAAAATTAGCCGCTAGAGTCCGCCTTCACAGTCAGCGACCGCCAATAGTACGATGTGTTTGGTGACACTGACCATGTTGTCATGATCATCGTTAGCCGCTCGTTCAAGATCCATTGACTTCATCCAAGACTAAGCTGAATATCGATAGAATTAGATGTTTAAAGTTTTGGCATCAAAATTCCAATCTTCAATCCCATCGATCTACGGCCTAATCGTCGATAAAGTTAACGAACCTTAGACCAGCGATTGACGATGATCACAAAAACATGGGCGGTGTCGCCGAACAGGCCATACCACCAACGACCTACGTTGGTGGTTTCCCCACAATCCCTTTTTCTTTTTTTCTATTTTAAAAACAAATTAATAAATATTAATTATTTTAATATTATAATCTTAAATATAAAAATTATTTATTTATTTTTAATGATATAATTTTAAATTAACTTGATATTTTAAATTTTTTAAAAAAAAATTGTATATTTTAGTATCTTATATTAAAAATAGTCATTGTCACTGGATGCGCAACATAACCGGAGATGGATAGCAGTCAGAGATACAATGTCACATGTTCCGACAGTTGTTCAAAATTTTTTAATTATAAATTTCATGAAAAATAAATAAATAAAATATTTTTCATTTATAAAAATATTTATTTAATTCATCATAATATATTTACCATATTAAAGAAGATATCCATTTTTATAAAAGGAGATTTTATTATTAATTATTGATTGATATTGTTATTAATACCTTAATTTAGTTTTGTTAAGTATTTATTTAATTCATCATAATATTTTTGCTGCATTAAAAAAGATATTTATTTTTGTAACAGGTAATTTCATTTTAATTATTGATTATTATTGTTATTAATATCTTAATTTAATTTTGTTAAGTATATAATTTTTAAGTTATATATTATATTAAATATTAATATTAAGGATAAACTTGTCACATCAAAATTAATTAGTCCACTTAATATTTATTTAAAAATTGAAAACAAATATATTATTTAAACTACTAAAATTAAGTGCTAATAAATTTTACGTGTAAAAGAATCTTATTAAGTATGTTAAGTGAAAAAACGAAAACAAGTGGCCCCTTGGTTTTCAACCTCAATACCAAATATATTTTAAGTAACTTAACAAATTTAATTCATTTTGTTTTGAAACTTGATATAGAAGGATAAATAATAAATGATATATTTTGAAAATGTTTTAGTTATTAAGAATGTATAACCTATTTCTTAGCTCATGATTGTATGAATGTATCATGTTAAGTCCTAAATATTTTGACACGGTATAAAATGTTACACATGCTTTTACTATACAGGAAAAAGACAATTATAATCTTGGAAACTTCGATTACATGGAAGGAAATGTTTCTACATTTATGTTCGAGTCTGTTCATGAATGATTAAATGGTTTAAGTTTGTTATTAATTTTTAAAATTTTTCAAGTTATTTTTTTTCACTATCTCTCAATTTTTTAATATGAAAAGTTTAACCCAATTTTCAGTATTTCGAACTCATTTTTACTGTTCGTAAAATTGATGTCATAACTTTGCGTTATTATTTTATCTAATTTATTTTTTTATAAAATCTAAACAAAAAATTGAAAATTGGTTGACTTCTTGAAAACTACATTTATATTAATTGAATTCTTCAAGATTTAATGATGTTATATCATTTTTCCTCTAATAATTAATTTTTTAACATTACTAGTTACTTTTCTATAGAGTTTTTTTTTTTTAATAACCATCAACTTCTAAATCAAAATCCTAGCTCTGCTTTGATTAAATTGTAAAAAATAATGATAATAAATAAATTATAATAAATAATGTGGTAAATATCATCAATTATGTCACTTTTTGACTTATAAAGTTAAAAGCATATTGTATATTGTTAGAATTCGTGGAGAAACAAGGGAAATTAACCAGATTATTTGCGCTATGTATACAAGGAAATGGAATAAAGTAGTTTATAACCTAAGAATTTCATCTCAACACCCTTCGGTTTTCATACTTGAATATTTTGGTTTCAAGTAATTAAATGTTCAGAAGTGGTGATGGGGGACTTTCCTTATCCTAATATGATGGAGTTGCTTGAGAGTCTTGGTGTTGATGTGGAGAAATCAGACATGTCATTCTCAGTGAGTATAGAGAAAAGTAAAGCCTATGAATGAGGCAGCAGAAATGGTTTGTCTAGCTTGTTTGCACACAAGAAGAATTTGCTCAATCCATACTTTTGGCAAATGATTCGGGAGATAATCAAGTTTAAAGATGATGTTCTTAGGTTAGTTGTTGTGCTGTAAGTTTTCAATAACTCCCAAATTTTTCTTCAGCATTGAAGTTATGTTGAAGAGCTTGAAAACAACCTACAAATGGACCGCAATGATAATTTGGGACAGTTCATAAACTCACGGGGTTACTTAAGAGTTATTTCAAAAGGCTTATCTTGGGAGACTTTTGAAGTGTCCTTAAGCTTTTTACACTCCATTGCAAATATTGTTCTGTTTGTTACTTATTGCGAATGATGCAGTTTGTAATATTATTAGATCCCAATATGTGGTTCAATATGGTCCTGCCCCTCTGAAGGAGTTATGAGCTTCTTTACTTTCTCTATTCTCTCATTTTGCTGCAATCGCCATCTACTACAGGCTAGGTACATTTTCTTTTTATATATAAAAAATTATACATACATACATACATACATATATATATATATATATATATATATATATATATATATATATTACAAAATAGAGCTTAAGCAATCGAATTGTTTAATTGTATTTTATATTACTTTCTTAATTGGTTTTTAAATTAATTCTCTTCTATAGCTTTTGGCCACCAACAATGGCTTACTATTAGATGGTGTTCATATTCTTATGTCAATAAGATATTCTTTTGTTTGTTTATTTACTGAAACTCTACAAAGCACCTCTTGCATGCAAGTGACTTTTGAATTTTTTCTTGAATAATCAAGTTAGGGAACAACTAGAGAGTTGGGGTTCTCACTTAAGGACTGATTGTGATGTGTGCTCAGTTGTGACAGCTGATGAAGGTTAGGGAACAATTAGAGAGCTAGGGTTCTCACATAAGGATTGGCTATGACAGTTGTGGCAACTGATGAAGGTTAGTTATTATTTAAATTTATCATTAAAATGTGTAATAAAAATTGTCAAAAGTGGGATTTTAACCCATGCCCTCTTTCGAAGACCAAAACTTGAATGTGACACCTTAGACTACTCAACCATCCTAAGTATTCCACACATGATGTGTTGAAGTAAGTTACCTACTTTTTTTTTTTTTGTCAAACCTCAAAAAGATGAGGAAAATCTATTAAAAAAAAGAAGTGTAATGCTACGTGTTCAACTCATCTACAAACAATTTTTATAGAAATTAAGTTGGCAAACTATTACTAGATGAGTAAAAAATGAAAATAAATAAAAGATGTTGAATTGAATGGCATGGCAGTTACTCCTCCAATAATATCTTGCCAACTGAGGTTGTATAAAATCTTGGTTGTAAATGAGTTGTAGGTCTAGCATTATTCAAAATAGAAAAGAAAATAATAGCTAGTCAAGGGGACATAATGAGCCTTACCCCTCAAGGAAGAAAAGGTACAACCTTAAGAATGACAAAAAAAAAAAAAAAAATCAATGAAATCTGTATTTAGAAGTAACCTAGCCAATTTTTTTTTCAAACCTTAAAAGAATATATATTGGTCTTCATTAGTAGTTTACTGGCTTGATTGTTTGTACTATAGCTAAGTGTGCCTACAATACTTGAGTTTCAGTATTATTATTTACTATGTATTAGTGCAATTAGCAGTAGTATGATTCCTTTATTAACTGGGATTTTTGTCTAAAAGAATGCATTCTTGCAGGTTGTATTGTTGCCTGTGAAGATGGTTCCCAAGAATTCTACAATGGTTGCATAGTTGCTATTCATGCCCCAGATGCTTTAAGAATACTATAGAGCCAAGGAACCTTTGATGAAAGGAGAGTGCTCAGTGCTTTCTAGTATCTTTACCAGTACTATCTTCCATTACCAATACCATATTGCATTTGATGTCTTAGTTGATATTACCAACATATTAGAATGATGATTTTCAATCAAAAGTAGAACTATAGTTCTCTTAGATATTTTTGTAGTGTCGAAAGTATTAGCGACCGAGGCACATTGTTCTTTCATTTCTCCTGGCTTTGAAATCATTAAGCTATTGAAATTGATATAAAATATATAGCCAACTATTGTAATCTGTTAGTACAAAATGTTAAACACTTGTTAACTTTCTATTGGCAGTGATATTTCATTCATTGTGACAAAAAATTTATGCCCCAAAATCCAACAACGTGGAGTGCATGGAATTTTCTTGGGAGTACAGACATCAAGGTATCTTCAACTTATTGGCTCAATTTGCCTGAGATTCTTCACACATTTTCTTGGGTAAAATAAACTTGTATTCATAAATTAAAATTTTATAATATTATATGGATATTAAATACATTCAATATCTTAGTTGAAATTTATTATCTCAGTTGGGAAATTAAGGAAAACCTAAAATATTACAAGAATGCATTCATTATCATGTAATTAGCCAAAGAATTCTATGACAATTATATACCTTGCATAGACTGAAATTTCAATATTTGTAGCTTCGATAATGTTGTTAATGAATAAATTGTCTTTCAAGATCCAAGTTATACTGTTCTTGTTTAAAAGCTCTAGTTATTCATTGGAGTGCTTGACTTTGTAGAGCCTTGGTGATAAGGGTTTACCTTTTCTAGTAACACTTAATCCAGATTGTACACCAGAGCATACACTACAAGAAATTTTCACATATTTATCACTTTGTTTTTTTTATTTGGCTTTTTTAAAAAATTGAGGACTATAACATTAATATGAAAGTCAAACCCATATTTTCTTCATACTTGTCACTTGTTGTTTTGATTATATTACATATTTCTACCATTTTTAGATAATGACAAGTAATTAACAAGTAATTAGGATACATATGAAAACAAACAAAGTATTTAAACTTAGAAGTAATTTTTAGGGGTGATTATGAAAAATTATAATATATTAAAAATTCACGTAATTTTACTAAACTATATAAACAAAATATTCTCCAAAAACCTAACCTAAAACCTAAACTAAGCCGTCTCTCTCTTGTTCTCTCCAGCGTCGTAGCACCTCCTCCGCGACTCGCCAACTCTAGTCTCGCCAACTCCAACAGCCCTGCACCTCCAGCAGCCCCGCCTCGCGTCGACAGTAGTAGCCTCGCGACTTGTCGACTCCATTATCACGCAGCGCCGACTCCAATAGCCCCGCGAGGTACCGACTCCAGCAGCCCCGTTACTCGTCGACTCCAGCAGCCCTGCGCCTCCAGCAGCCCCGCCTCACGCCGACAGTAGCAGCCCGGCGCCCCGTGCCCTGCGACAGGACAATAGTAAATTCTCATGTCTAAGACTTAGATGCTTTTCAATTTTTGCATGATAAGTGCTGTTATTATTTCTTTATTGGAGCCAAAATTTGTACTCTAATCTAGATTTTCCGAAAAAATATCGGATAGAATTTTTCTGTTTAACTATTGGTAATGTTCAAGTTTCTGTTCTTGTAGGAGAAGAAGGCTCTAAAGGAAGAGAAACTGAAACAAGAGGAGAAGTATATGTGGGCTATTGTTGATGGTGTGAAAGACAAGGTTCATCATCATGTTTCTCATTATTTATTTCTTTTTTACTTGAACTTTCTATTGCTGTCTCTGGATTCATCTACTTTTCTTTTTTTTTTCTTTTTTTGGTTGTTGTTATTGGTTTATTTATTTATTTATTTTCATGCCTTCTTTGTTTAATGACCTAACCCATGCGATTAGTATTTGAGAGAGATTTTCAGAATACAGCCTTGAGGAATTTTTGTCTGTTTTATTTTGATTTTATTTGTTTATCCTAAGGTAGACTGAAACCTGTCTGACTACTTTTTGTGTGAGTGGCAATATTTTGCCCTGCCTGATGGGTGGCAGTGCCTTTATCCTTTGGAGCTGCCGTGTCAATAAATTGTCTATGCAATACCTCCCCTGTATCTACATATTCGCTACTACTTCTCATTTGTGGGTATCTTTTTAAGCAGGCTTTCAGCCTTAGAGGACTCCGATTTTGTAATTTAATTATTCTGGAGGATGGAGATGAAAGGGCTCCTACCAATGTTATCTAGATTATATGTTATTTTTAGTGTTGTTTCATCTGTATCAAACATATAATCTTGTCGTCTCTAGGATTTTCTGATTGGTTTTAATGGTGAATGATGTAGTTTATTATTTGTTTCTTCTCTTCCAACTTCATTGGTTGTTCTCCCCAACCTTTTTTATTCTGAAATCTCTACCTCTTTGATAAATATAAAGGCATGCCTTTAAATATGAAATTGATTGTAGTTATTCGTGTGCTTCTGGACACTGTATGCTCCAATGCTCTTGCCAATATGTCTTGACTGCTGTTTAGTACTACTTATAGGTTATTGATGCACCTGTTATTGCTTTTTCTATTCATTATTTTCTTTAGCATAGATGTCTGATGTTTGTATTCATTATTTCTATCAGGTCGGGAACTTCAGAGTTGAACCACCTGGGCTATTTAGAGGCAGGGGAGAGCATCCAAAGGTTCTGATTACGTCTTTTCATAAATGATTGAAATTAATAGCTATTATTAATAACATGATATTTTCTCATGTTGTGGTTATTTCTAAATATGCACTAGTTTGTACTGCCTTAGAGAATAAATAATTATTGTCTTTTTTAATTGTTCTTATCAGATGGGAAAGTTGAAAAAACGCATCTGTCCGAGTGACATTACTATAAATATTGGAAAGGACGCCCCGATTCCTGAATGTCCTATCCCTGGTGAAAGGTTTTATTTCTCATTATATTTTTTAGAGGGGAAGGGAAAGGCAGAGGCATTTAATGTGTTAGATGTCTAGGAGAACTAGGAACTCTTAAATTCTTTAGTATATTTGTTTTAATTTTAAACTCTTTAGATATTTTACCTTGGCAGCTGGAAAGAAGTAAAGCATGACAATATCGTAACATGGTTAGCTTTTTGGAATGATCCAATTAATCCAAAGGAATTCACGTACGTGTTCTTGGCAGCTAGCAGTTCGTTGCAGGGGCAAAGTGATAAAGTGAAGTATGAGAAGGCAAGAATGCTGAAGGTATCACCAAACTTTTGATATTTGGCCTTCTTCATTGTTCTCACGTAAGCAACTTGCTGTTTTTGGTATCTACCTTTTTCGTTTACTACATAACATTAAGTATCTATGTTCTCTACAGGACTACATAGAGAGTATTAGAGCAGCATACACAAAGGATTTTACAAGCAAAGATGTTACAAGGAGGCAAATAGCAGTTGCTACCTATCTTATTGATAAACTAGCTCTTAGGGCTGACAACGAGAAGGTATGGTACATGTTTGTATCCTATACATGTTCTAGTTGATAGTTAAGTGAAGAGTTATGGTTTATTGAGTGCAAAAAGTTGTTGCATGAAGTTCAGGAGTATTTAATAAGTATCATTCACGTCTTGACTTAATAATGCTGGGATTGTGCATGCCACTATGATGTAATGCATTATAAGCAGCTGCTCAGATGACTTCAGCTATTATTTTTATAATAAATGACTCACTTTTATGTTTCTCTAATTTTGTACCATTTTTTGTGCTTTTGGATTCTTGTTAGATGTATACACTAATTTTTTTTTTATCAATGTTATTTTGGGGATTAATGTTTGTTGTTTTATGGTCTGAACAGTAAGAAACATTATGATTTTCAGATTTGGTGGCTGGGATTTCTTTTTGTGATTCAATATCTATTCTTATGACATGTGCCACTGTGCTACTTGTGGTGTTTGCATTTATTTCTTTATTTTCAGCTATACATTTTACAATAGCCGTTAGCCATACATCCTGCTTATATGCAACTCTTTCTAGAATGTTTCTACGTTTTCTTCATTTTGTGGTTTACTTCGTGCAGGATGATGATGAAGCTGATACTGTTGGTTGTTGTACATTCAAAGTAAATGTAGAGTGTATCCCTCCAAATAAATTGAAGGGATGACCTCTTATCTCACCATCATAAGAGTGTTGAGATTTCTGCAATTTAACATAAACTTAGAAATGATTATGAAAATGTATCCATAGACCCGAAATTACATTTTTCTAGAGTTGACATATAATTGTAGCATATTTTTTTGAGTACGATAAAGTTGGAAGTGTGTCTGGTACTTTTAATTGCTTATCGTGAGATATTGGAAGTCAAATGTTGATTTGATAATAGTTGTAATTATACTGTTATTACATGCTAGGTTCATGAATTTGTTTTAACGTTCTATAAGTAGTTAATTTGCCAATAGTTCAGACTATTTTTTTTTTTAATTTCTTAAGAATCACATTTGGCGGCCAAAACCCATCAAGTATTTTTTTTTAATTTTTTTAACTAACCATATTTGGCAGCCAAAAACTGTCAAGTATAGTAAGGTACATATTTCACAGTTTGACCAACCGCCAAATAGATTATATTTGGCAGTGCAATTAGTGTCAATTTAGAAACCGCCAAATATGTGTATAATTGGCGACCAAAAACTGCCAAATATGAGTATTTTTCTTGTAGTGATACCTTGCTTAAGTGGAGAACTAGTCATCCAGTCCCATCTATTGCTACATCAAAAGCTTCACTTGAGCCTGATAGTGTTCAAGGGAAAAGGAGAATTTGGTTTTATGGAGCTTATCTAGGTGAGAATTTTATTTTATGGATCAGAATATGCACCATCAACAACTTAGAACACTGAATTAGCTTCATAGTTCGCAATTACAAATCAATAATTTTAGTACTTCTATTTCAGGTTATGGCTTCCATGAGGATAGACTAAAGGTACTTCCCCTTAAATTTATTACTTACACATGTAGTATTATAGATATGTTCTACAATAAAGTATTTGATGAATATTGTAACAAATTTGAGAATGCAATAAAATGCTACATTTTTAACTTTATCATCATGAAAATATGAAGTCTAAAATTTTGGGTTTGGAAGATGGTGATTTATGGCTTCTCTGCAAGCAGGCATGACTTTGCACATAGTTTGCTTGGAAAAAAACTATAGTATTTTGAGTAATCCAAGGCATATAGTACCTGCTCTGATGGAAACAAGGACAAAGTCCTTTTTGTTGCTAGATTTCTTGGAAATTATATCTCTACTGGCTCTTTGATGTTAGTTCATTCAAATTAGTTTGCCTATTTTCTTTCAACAGACATGCATAGACATTATTCTCCGAAGCTCAATCATTTTCATAGCATTCTATCAAGGGAGCAATCAGGTTTATGGGGTTAGTAGTATAGATCACAAGTTTCTAGTTGGATCATTGCAAGCTTAATCATTAGTGCATTGCTCCTAAAACTTTTTATATGACTCTTCTTTCCTCTCTAATTTTTGGTGTCAAATCTTTCCCTCATACATCTACTAAATATGTAGTATTTAGTACTATTTTCAAATATTTAATATTTGGAAGTTAATTAAAATAAGATGAATATCTTGGTAAAATGTCCTTGGTGATATCACAGTTGCTAGATGAAGGAGGCACAATGTCCTTAAATTTACTTGAAGGTATTTACTCAATATTTGATACCTTCTTACTAAAGATGGCAAGCAAAATTCTAAATTTAAAGCATAGGCTGTATTTACAACTAAAAATTAAGAATAATCTTAATTATAAATCCACAAAATTCTTAACAGTACTGATGAGTCTTAGAATTGTTATCAGGTTATGACACAGGCTGACTTAGGCCTTGCAGATTCATATATAAATGGGGATTTTTCATTTTTGGATAAAGATGAAGGTCTTCTAAATCTGTTTATGGTAAGATACTAATTTGAGTCCAACAACAAATTGTTCTCTTATATCTACTTCTAGAGGATTTTTTCTTGCTGATTTATATTTCAAATTCTTATTGCCAACAGAGATTTGGATGCTTTAGTCTCAAAATTGAACTAGAAAAGGTATAATGTAATAGAGTCCTAGAATATGCCAAATGTATTTATCCCCTGACTCTATAACATTAAGTATTTCCATCTATGCTTTAGGGGTTGGTTGTCACCACTGCTAATGTTGGTATAGCATCTGCAAAATAGTTCTAGCAACATGTTTTGGGGCAAAATACCCTCACACAAGCTTGTAGAAATAACTCTCTTCATTATGACTTGGCAATTTCTTAATTGATGTCTTTTGGGCAACCTAGGAAGAAAAAACAGTGAGGAAGCTACTAATGCAAGTGAACATATGTTCATATGCTTCAGTGAAAGCATGATTGTCAAAAAAGACTTGTAGTTGAGCGATGCTTCAACTTTATAATAGCATCAAGTTTGTAAATGGCATTCACTAGCTAGGCCACCTTTTATGGTTTTTCCAAACTGATTTTGCAATCACCATTGTGGAAGCAAAACCTGCTATTATATTATATCTTAATGAAACAATGCCATCAATTATTCAGCAATAAAGTTCTAATAACATAACATTAGTATTGATATATAGGGAGGATTTGTAATGTAAATAATTACTACTTATACCAAGTGGAAGCTTATTACCTTTTTGTTTTTGTTTTTCTAGAGCAATGATCTTTTTTTTTTGTTCTTGGATGAATCAATGACATACTCTTGTGTAGTATTTAAGGTTTGAGTCTCATTACTTGCTGATTTTATTTCTAATAAAGAAGGGATATAATCTGCTTTGTTTATATTCGATGACTTTAATTTGTTATATATTTTTATTTAAGGCAAAATGACCATGCACTAATGCTTGTTTCAATCTTTTCTTCCAGAATGAAGATGAAGACCTTAAAGATGCATTAATGAGAAAAGTTTGTCTTCTGATTGAGAAAGTGAGTCTTGTCAAGTCCACTCAATTTTTAAAGAAAAATTCATGTAACTAGTGCTTTATGCTTTTTACTTCAACCCTATCCAGGCAAGAGTTAGTAAGGAGCATGAAGTTCTTAAGATTGGTTATGGTTGGGGAACCTTAGCTGTTGAAGTTGCCAAACAAATGGGATGCAAGTACACTAGCATTACTCTGTCTGAGGAGTAGCCAAGGAAGCTGGCCTTCAAGTACACTATCTAGAAGGATGGCATTCCAATGCCAAAACCAACAAGTTCATTAAATATGGCAAAGGCAAAGATGTCTAATGTATGTTTATAGACCTCTATTATCTAGGTCAACTTAAAAAGTTAATCTATTATTGATATTCCTGAAGCCAGATAACATTATTCATAATCTTACCCTCCTCTGCTATTAGGACCACATCAGATTATATCTCTGCAACTATTACCAATTGCCTAAAGACAACAAAGATGATATAATTATATCTTGGTAAGTCTGTCCACCTCCAAGTACTATATGTCAACCACCATGACGTTCAAAATAATAACATGGTTATCAATGGCCTATTTTCATTGATATGAACAAGTACTAATTCATAGAGGAGTTTTTTGGTTGCTATGAATTAGTATTGGCAGAAGATAGGCCTTTTGTTTTATAGGTAATGATCAAATGAAGAGGAAAAAGAAACTATTGCCTTCACTTCAGTTTGATTGAAACCTCGTAGTTATAAATTCAATCCATATATGCTTACATATTCAATATTTCAATAGTTGCTCATGATTATAGATGGTTAATCTTTCCTAGTTCATATGGGATGAGCGGTATAATGAGTGCAGGCCAAGTATAGGCTTCATAAAGGAATATATTTTTCTAGGTGGATGCTGGCCTTCATTAAGCCATGACTGCTTCATCTAGACTCTATTATAAACTATTCTTAGCAGTCATAGCACAATTTGGTCATTCTTACGTTTCTTTCTTCTCTTTTTTTTCTACACCAAGTTAACTTTCTATATGGCAGTGTGGAGCACGTTGAAAATATAGGAATCCATTACAATTAAAAACTAAGATGCTAGATAAAAAATTTCATGGAGAATCAAAGGTACAAACACTAACAAAGAAGTTGTATCACATTCAACTTCGATTATTTTCTCAATGAGTTCTTCTATGAATATGTAATTATAATGCTAGAACATTTCAGAATTATTTATTTTGATATTATTGATTTCCTTTTATAGCAAAATTCTTGCTCTAGGATTCAGTGAAAAGTTCATTCGGACATGGGAGTATTATTTTGATTATTGTATTGCTGGTTTTAAGTCCTATACACTTGGAGACTACCAAGTAAGTTCCAAACTTTCTAGCATTAGTGTATATAATAATATAATTGGCTTTCAGCATCTTGTTAGTTGTTTACAATATGTCACTATTCTTTTGAATTTACTTGGAGCATATTGCTTCTTTGCTTAATAGCATCAATATCAGTTACCTATTGATTTGTGTAAAACTAACTAATCCATAGTTTACACATTTTAGCACACAATTTGGGTTGGATTAATTTGGATTTTTGCCAGTTTGTTGGGAAATAATACACTTTCTAGAAAAATTATGTAGAATTGTGTTTGACTTTTGTTACTTAAATTAGCACAAGTCTTTTAGAATTTCCAGAGACTTGATATACCAAAAGTCAGGTTGCTTATGTGTTTTGGAATATCTAGAATTATCCTTGCAATATATAAATACATGTTGTTAACAACAACCATGTAATATGGATATCATAAATAAAAATAACCATGCAATCTAAAAGATCATAAATAAAAATATTTGTAGAATCCTCTATTTTGTGCTCTACAGTAGCACTAAGGTTTCTCCAAAATCATATTTGTAACAATTAATTCTCCTTCATTTCAACACAGTTGCATTTGTTGTAAGAGTATATGATGATATTGAATTCTTGATAATGAAACCCCATCATAGAACAACATATTAGAATGAAAAAAAAAATGGTATTTTCATCCTTAAGAGATTCTCATTTCGCAAATTTATCGTGCCAGACCAGAGTTTTTAGCTTCCACTATGATGATTTATAGAAGGATCATATTGGATCCATTTGTTTGCCATAAAATGTCTATCATTTATTAAACTAGAATAAGTGCATGATCCAATCCTTGGAATTCTGTCGACATGGATACATTGCTCCATTTAATTAATTATCAAAAGAAATTAATTTGCTTGATATTTCATGCACTTCTACTTACTTCAAGGTTTGAACACAAGGCCCTCTTGGTCAAGTTAGACTTGATACCATATTACAGAATCATCAATTTTTTTTTTTTTAAACACCAAAAATTCTTTTATGAGCATTTAGATTTGTTGATTGGTTCAAAATTGTCTGATATTTTTGGCTCCATATGGAAATTGATGAAGGAATTTTGATTTTAGTTATCTGTTAAACATTACGCTACAAATTAACAAGTCCAAAAAAAGGGCTACTTTAACTTGAATTTGTTGATTATGCATTTAGGTAATTCAGTTAGAACTTAAGTTCTTTTAAGGCCAACTCTATCAACCATATACATTTTTTATTAGGTTAATTAATTCCATTAAAAATTTAGATTTGTCCTAACATAGAATGAACAATGTTATGCACACGTTGGGCAAAACTTACCCTGAAAAACTTACTTCTGAAGGAAGGGCGCCCAAATGTTAGGCTACTCAATTGTGTCATTATAATCTACATATTGTTACGCACACATTGAGTTGGCTTGCAATGAAACTATGCCCAAGTGCTTATAAACCCAATTGTTAGGCCTTACATTAATAATGTTAAGACTTAGTTAGGTCATTTACAAACAAATTCTTACAAATTTTAACTTAAATTCTTTATTTGATATAACTGTCATTTGTTTCCTTATTCATTCTTTTTATAGTTGTAAACAATGACAATGCTAAAACTGTCACAACTTTTGTGACAATAGAAAACTGCCAAATAGCTTTGATAATTGCCCAAAATTCCAAGTGTTCTGACATGGTCAGACTTGTTATTTTGAAGATGTCAAATGTTTTACTTTTTTTTAGTTTGCAACCCCCAACTATGTGCTATTTTCTAGTAGTGAGAGTAAAAGGAGGGATTTTAGTTGTATACATCTCTTTTTATATTTAAGGCCGGAAAATCTCTTTTTAAATCCCACTTTAATTAAAATCAAAATTAAAAGAGTATTTTATATGAAAATGACCAAAAAGGGTATGTACATTTTTAGTATACCCGTTCTAATATACTTAACTTAGAGAATTTTTTCTTAAACTCAAAATTAAAAGAATATTTTAAGTCTTTATTTTTACTTCAGATTAATATCTATTTAAACATATTTGAAATTGATGTAATCTCTTTATATTGTGATTTTCAATGATGGACGCTGGATCTTTAGCATTAGAAAGACAATAAAAAAGAAAAAACTAAGTTTTAGTTCAATTTTATTGTTGTAAAACCTTTTATTCAACCACTACAACTAAAAATCTTCAACTCATTCAATTCAATATAATTGAATGATACAAACGTGTGTTATTATCTAAACATCTTAATTCCCTTTTAAGGAAAAAATATAAGAATTCACAAATTGAATGGCAATACAAATTATAAATCAAATGTCAAACTTAACTCATTTGATAGATAATTAAAAAAATTAAGAAATATAATATATAATTTCAGCATTTACAAACTTTATCAAAAGAGCAAAACCTTAGACAAACAATAAGAAAATTACTGGATACAATTATGTAGAAAAAAAAAACGTTTGTAATGCTCGAGAAAAGAAGTTGGAAATTTATATTATTGATAGCATAAGTTTTAAAATCAAATTTAAGTTTTTTTTAAGAAATATCAACTATAAGATATTTAAAAGAAAAAGGTTATCCTTGGTATTATGTAATGTATATTTATAAATTTTAGTTTTTGAATACTTTTTAATTAAAATGTGGCTTGAAAAAAGATTTAGAGAAGCTCAAATAGCAACGCTCTTTATGAAAAAGCTCTCTGTAGCACCCTATTTTGAGCCTAATGTTACGGCCTGCATAATTTGCTTGTTAGAGTGGCCCAAATATGTATAAGGCTTGCCCTAGCTTCTAGAAAGCTTTTAACCCAAGCCCATCTTCTAGAATTCTCTAGCAAGCCAAGTTTCTAGAATACTCTCTTGTAAATATCTAGAGATTTTAGTAGATGATTCTAGATAGTGAATTAGGACCCTTAGATGCATTAGATCTTAGCCATCTATTTGAGAGGTGGTTCATTATAAAAACCCCTCCAAAGCTCATTTGTAAATCATCCATGCAACCAAGCATTGTAAAGCTTTCTAGTGTAATACAAAGCTCTCTTGCTTAGCAATACTTGTCTCCGTCTTCCATCTCTTCTCTTCTTGCCTACAAAGCTTTTTGGCTCAACGATCCTCTCTTCTCCTTGAGCAAGAAGGCAAATCACTAGGCTTACTTAGCAACTTTCGAGTTCAAGTTGCCTAAGTGCCACACGAGCGTGCTGCGCAAACCTCTAAGCTCGTGACAGTTGGTATTAGAGCATGGTTCGAGCACAAGAGCATGGCATCCGACATTAAAGTGACCATGGAGGAGCAAGTTGGTGGACAAGAGGAGCAACCTCAACCTTAGCCGCGCCCACAAGGAAAACATGGTAAGTCCAAAGCTCCGCCGGCGAAAGCCTTGGAGCCTCATGTTACTAGGATAGAGCAAGCTATCTCGAGGATGGACAATGCTATTGAAGGCCTCTCCGACCATCTCGAAGGCCTAGAGACGGATTATGGAGAGATCACCCAAGCCACAAAGTCCAACATCCTTGAGTTTAGCAAAGCCTATGAAAAGAAGCTACACAACCTTACACGAGAGCTTGTGGGCTTGTGAACCTTTGTGCAGCACGAGTTGCGAGCAATCCATGTGGAAGTGGAGGAATCTCGCATGAAATGGAAGAAACATCGATGTGATTGTGTTAACCCGTCTTACATAAGTGGGCTAAGCACCATGCAAGTGCCTACTCTCACCACATACAATGGCACTCGTAACGCCACAAAAGTTGAAAACTTCCAATTCGGCTTGGAGCAATACTTCGAAGCCAAACGTGTCCATGATGATGCTTCGAGGATCGGCATTGCACCCACATTCCTACGAGATGCAGCCTAATTGTGGTGGCGTCAAAAGCATGGCGACGCGGGCAGAGGCATCTTCTCCCTTCGCACATGGGAGGACTTCAAGAGAGAACTTCGAAAGCACTTCTCTCCTAGCAATGCTGAAAAGGAGGCAAGGGGCTGCCTCCGTCGATTGAAGCAAAGTGGTACCATTCAGGAGTATATGAAGGAGTTCACCACCATCATCTTAGAAATCGAGGACATGTCCGAAAAGGACTCCTTCTTCTACTTCCTTGATGGCCTCAAGGATTGGGCAAGAGTCGAGCTTGAAAGGCGCAGTGTGCAAAATCTTGATGATGCCATAGCCATAGCCGAATCCCTCATAGACTACACCTCCTAATCCAAGGAAAGGAAGGCCAATCATGGAAAAGGTGGGGGAGAGCAGAATACCAAGAAAGACCATGCTTGAAAGGAAGGTGGTGCACGTAAACCATTCGGGGGAGACAAGCGCGACATCCCTAACAAAGGTAAGTCTGATGCCCCTAAGCCAAAAAGTCCTTGCTTTATTTGTGATGGTCCTCATTGGGTACGTGATTACCCAAAGAGGAAGACCCTCAACGCCCTAGTTGCTCAACATGAGGGTATCCATAATTAGGAACCACAAGTGGGGATGGGTTCTCTTCGCACAATTGGCGCACTCAAAAGACCCACACATGTCCAAAAGGGTCTCACGTATGTGAGCGCCACCATTAACGGCAAGGATGTGCGTGTGATGTTTGACACGGGAGCCACGTACAACTTCATCTCCATGGAAGAGGCCACACGGTTAGGCCTCAAATATACCAACGGAGGAGGCACCATCAAGGCGGTAAACTCACCCGCCAAGGCAATATTAGGAGTGTCCAAGGCAATATCGGTACAACTTGGCACATGGAACGGTAAGCTTGATTTCTCCATCGTCCCTATGGATGACTTTCAAGTAGTGCTAGGCATGGAGTTCTTCGACCAAGTCCATGCTTTCACCATACCAGCCTCTAACTCCCTTAGCATCCTTGACGGGAGTCAATCATGCATGGCTATGGCGGAACGTGCAGCAAAGGTAGAGAGCATGATGCTATCCGTACTACAATTCAAACGGGGGATGAAGAAGGATCTAAGTTTCCTTGCCACTGTTCGTGAGTTAAACGATGGGGAGGACATCACCATTTCCAAGGACCCATTGCAAAGACGAGTCCAAGCCGTCCTTGAGGAATACAAGGACATCATGCCCCAAGAGCTTCCAAAGAAGTTGCCTCCACGACGGGAAGTGGATCACCAAATCGAGTTGGAACCCGTTGCTAAGCCTCCAGCCATGGCGCCTTATTGTATGGCGCCACCCGAACTTACGGAGTTGAAGAAACAACTCTAATACTTGCTCGATGCAGGCTACATCTAGCCCTCAAAAGCTCCATACAGTTCACCCATCCTTTCCCAAAGGAAAAAGCATGGATCCCTCTGCATGTGTATCGACTATTGGGCACTTAACAAGATCACCATAAAAAAACCCGATTCCACTAACTGTAGAGTTGTTCGACCAACTTGGGAAGGCTTGATACTTCACAAAGCTTGATTTGAGATCAGGGTACTACCAAGTGTGCATTGCCAAGGGTGATGAACCAAAGACCACGTGTGTGACAAGGAATGGTGCTTATGAATTTCTTGTCATGCCATTTGGCCTCACCATTGCACCCGCCATATTCTGTACCCTCATGAACAAGCTTTTGCATCCCTATCTTGATCGGTTCGTAGTAGTCTACTTAGATGACATTGTCAGTTATAGCACAACTCTTGAAGAGCATGTGCAATATCTTCAACAAGTCTTCCAAGTTCTTCGCGACAATGAACTCTATGTCAAGAAGGAAAAATGCTCCTTTGCTCAACAAGAGGTAGAGTTCCTTGGCCACCAAATACGGGATGGGAAGCTTATGATGGATCAAGCAAAAGTGAAGGCCATTCAAGAATGGGAGCCTCCTACCAAGGTGCTGGAGCTACGATCTTTCCTTGGGTTGGTAAATTATTATCGACGGTTTATCAAAGGCTACTTCGCCAAAGCCGCCCCACTCACGAATCTTCTCAAGAAGAACCGCACATGGCACTAGTCCGAAGAGTGCCAACATGCCTTCGAGGAGTGGAAGAAGGCAATATGCGAGGAACCGGTGTTGGTGCTACCCAACCACACCAAGCCATTCGAGATGCACACGGATGCCTCTGACTTTGCCATAGGGGAAGTTCTCATGCAAGAAGGGCACCCCATTGCATATGGGAGCCGCAAGCTCAATGACACAGAGCGACGATACATAGTCCAAGAGAAGGAAATGACCGCCATCATTCATCGCCTATGGGTTTGGCGACACTACTTGCTTGGCTCACACTTCATCATCAAGATCGACAATAAGGCCACAAGTTAGTTTCAAACGCAAAAGAAGCTGAGCCCCAAAACACGCACGATGGCAAGACTTCTTGGCCGAGTTCAACTATAGGCTCGAGTAAGTAAGGCAAACGTTGTGGCCGACACCCTAAGTCGCAAGGTGGAACTTGTCACTCTAAGCATGAGTCATCCACAAAGTGTGCTCATCGACCGCATCAAAGAAGGCCTAGAGCATGATCTCATAGCCAAAAATCTCTTGAAGTTGGTAAGTGAGGGGAAGACATGACGCTTTTGGCTTGACAAAGGCCTACTCCTCACAACCGGAAAGCGCCTCTTCGTGCCAAGATATGGGAATTTGCGGAAGGAGATCATCAAGGAGTGCCATGATTCCAAGTGGGCTGGTCACCCAGGTATGGCATGAACCCTTGCACTCGTGCAAGACTCCTATTATTGGCTTCAAATGCGGGAAGACATGGAGGGCTATGTAAGGACTTGTCTTGTGTGTCAACAAGACAAGGTTGAACACCAACGCCCCACGGGTTTGCTAGAACCCCTACCCCTCTCAGAAAGGCCATGGCAAAGCGTCTTGATGGACTTTATTGTGGCCTTGCCAAAATTTGAGGGATATAGAAGCATAATGGTGGTAGTCGATCGATTTAGCAAATATGCCAGCTTCATTCCCATTTCTACAGATTGCATCGCAGACGAAGCTGCTCGAGCATTCCTTAAACACATAGTGAAGCTATGGGGAGTTCCATAAAACATCATGAGTGATCGTGACCCTTGCTTCATGGGTCGCTTTTGGAAAGAACTCTTCAAAATGTTAGGGACCGACTTGAGCTTCTCAACAAGCTTTCACCCCAAACAGATGGGCAAACCGAGCGCATCAATGTCTTACTTGAGTTATACTTGAGGCATTATATGAGTGTTCACTAACATGATTGGGCAAAGTTGCTAGATGTTGCCCAATTCTCATATAATCTCCAAAGGAGTGAGGCAAAGGGTAAGAGTCCGTTTGAGATTGTGATGGGACAACAACCTATGACTCCACATGCCATAGCCTCAACCTATGGAGGGAAGAGTCCAGCGGTCTACAAGCTCGCAAAGGAATGGCATGAACAAGCCGACATCATGCGAGCATGCTTAGACAAGGCCACCAAGAAAATAAAGAAATGGGTGGACACTAAGAGATGACACCTTGCATTTCAAGAGGGGGACTTGGTGCTTATCAAGCTACTACTACGACTTGAATCCAACAATTCAAGTCATTTCGCAAAGTGCACAAGGGGTTGGTACGAAAATACGAAGGTTCCTTCCCTATTGTCAAGCGAGTGGGCAAAGTCTCCTACAAAGTCTGATTGCCACCTAACCTCAAGATCCATCTGGTCTTCCATGTGAGTTTTCTCAAACCCTAACATGAAGACAAGGAAGATCCAAGTAGAAGTGAGTCCAAGAGAGCACCCACAGCCATTATCACCGCATTCGATAAGGACGTGGAATGCATCCTTGCGGAACGAGTGATACGAAGGAGAGGAGTTCCACCATACACCGAATACTTGGTAAAGTGGAAAAACCTTCCGGATAGTGAGGCAAGTTGGGAACGTGAAGACACCTTGTGGTAATTTGGTGAGCACATCCAACGGTACAAGGACGAAAGTGCACCGAGGACGTCGCAGAATTAGGTGAGGGAGGATGTTACGGCCCACCCAATTTGCTTGTTAGAGTGGACTAAATATGCATAATGCTTGGCCTAGCTTCTAGAAAGCTTGTAAGCCCAAGTCCATCTTCTAGAATTCTCTAGCAAGCCAAGTTTCTAGAATACTCTCGTGTAAATATCTGGATATTTCAGTAGATGATTCTAGATAGTGAATTAGGACCCTTAGATGCATTAGATCTTAGTTATCCATTTGAGAGGTGGTTCACTATAAAAACCCCTCCAAAGCACATTTGTAAATCATCCATGCAACCAAGCATTGTAAAGCTTTCTAGTATAATACAAAGCTCTCTTGCTTAGCAATATTTGTCTCCATCTTTCATCTCTTCTCTTCTTGCCTACAAAGCTCTTTGGCTCAACGATCCTCTCTTCTCCTTGAGCGAGAAGGTAAATCACTAGGCTTACTTAGCAACTTTCGAGTTCAAGTTGCCTAAGTGTCGTACGAGCGTGCTATGCAAACCTCTAAGCTCGTGACACTAAGCTTAGAAGCCCATAGCCCATTGTATTTTAACAATTAACCAAGCTCAAGCCACACTTATTTAACCAGGCCATCCTCTTTAGTATATAAATGCAAATTAAAAAGTGAGAGAAAGAGAGAGAGAGAGAGAGAGAGCAAAAAAAAGGGGGAAAAGATCGAAAGTTGAGAGAGGGAGAGGAAAAATGGTGAAGAGGCTTAAATGGAGTTGTTTGAAGAGGAGAAATCAGGTAAGTTTCATAGTTTCTACGGTACATCTAGAGTAGTCATTGCTTGTTTCACTAAAGAAAAAAGAGACGAAGGAATGTCGGCAAGTGTAGGAGGTTCTAGAGAGAGAAGTTAGAGAGAGAAGAAAAATAAAAAACAAATAGGGTTGTTTGAAGAGGAGAAATCAGATAAGTTTAGTAGTTTCTAAGCTACATATATAGTAGTTACTGCTTGTTTCATCAAAGAAAATCTCAGAAGAAGGAATGTTGGCAAGTGGAGGAAGTTCTAGAGAGAGAAGAAAAACCAAAAACGAAATTGGAAGTCTCATTCAAGGACAAAGAAAATATTAATTGATTCTTCAATGAGACAGCAAGCTAGGTGGATCATTAATCTTGGATCTCTACAACCTAATCAAGTTTAAGCATGCAAATTAGTGAGTGGAAAAATCATGCTCTATTTTATAAAGTTATAGATGTGTTTTAAATGCTTGTTATTTCCCATATATGTTAGAAAGCTTTGAAATGTTTAATGTGCAATTGAAATTAAGTGAGCATGTTTGCTGGTTTATTTTGCATTTCTTAGAATTATGTACTCTTAACATTTTTGCAAACTTAAAAGTATTCAAGCTAGTTTCCTATAGTATTTTGACACATCAAAAAATATGATTCTCTCTCAAGTATAGGAGTGTCAAAATAATAAACCCAGTAAAACCGGGGTCGATCCACGAGGAATGGGATTTAGCGCTACAAACTAAAAGGTAAGCAAATATGACATGAATAATTTAAATGAATAAAAAGAAGTTATTAACAAATAAAAGTAAGAATGGTAGGCAATATAATCGATCATTCAAATGTAAATCAAGATTAAGAGGTGGTCAAACCATCCATGGAAACAAAGGAACAATTTCATAAGTAATAAACAAGAATATTTAAAATACACAAATAAGAGAAATTGACACAATGATAATGAAAGCTAAGGTTAGGTGATCCGCCCTTTATATATCAAATGAGGATAAACAACCCGATTATAACTCAATTGGAATCCACACACTAAGGAGGTTTCAATCAGAAGGTATGTCATTTAAGCTCATTTTAGTTATATGAATAATATTTATTTTATTACCAATATTTATACCACTTGTTGTAAATGGGTTCAAGCATCCAATGTGTCAATCATCATATGTCTACAACAAATCAAGGTTCCTAACTAGACTTGTATCAATAAGGAAGAACCATACGACATATAGAAAGGATCTAGGCATTTGATGTGCCAAGGATTGTCTACAATGGATCAAGACCTTCACTTTACGAGTGGTGTCAAGATTGATTAGGGAAATAAATATAAATCATATAAAATAAATAACAAAAGATTATGATTATTAAGCACATATCAAAGGGTTAGAAAATCCTTACTCTCATAAGAGTTTCACCCTTGCACCTTAGCAAGAGAGAATTTAGCAAAACATTATAAAAGAAAGAAAACAAATTACAGGAAAAAGAAGGTTTGTTAATAACATTAAGAGAACAAACACAAGAGAGAAAACACAATAATCAGAGATCCTAGCCAAAGCTAAGATGCCCTAATGGGTCACAAGGCACCTCTATTTATAGATACATTTAGGGGCAAACTTGTCGAATTACAAATAAACAATTGTAAAATATGTTATTGACAATTTGGATCATCATGTGCACCAACTTTGACCACCAATTTTAACACTGAATTATTTAGAATTTTGATCATATATCTTCATGAAAGTTGTAGATATTTCTTTCAGCTTTCTAGAACATCTTGATTCATACAAATTGGATACGTATATCAAGAGATATGACAAATTACGGAGGTATGGTCAGGCTGGGCCAAAGCTACAGATGGGTTCATTTCAAGTCCATTTTTGGTCTATTAAGAGCCCAAATTTGATGATGCTTGTGAAATATGATTTTGTAGATAATTTAATCAGCTTTTCAACAAATTGATATTTGAACGCATTCTGATCTATAAATAGAAAGTTATGTCTATTTTACCGAACCCATAACAAAAACTGAAATTATGATAAAACTAATTCAAAAGATGCAAAGACTACAAATATGCTTAAGTTGAGGAATTCAATGACACTATTAATATAATATGATGAATTAAGCTCCTATTAAGCATACATATTTAGGTGTTCATCACACCCCCCAACCAGCTTATTGTTAGTCCCTAGCAATTAAAGCGTTATTATTTAGAAGTGATTTATAGAATTTTACATTCAAGGTGGCTATTATTGTACTTTCCTTGATTCTATCGAAATAAACAAACTCTCAACGATTTTTAAATAAAGACTCTTGTGCCCTTTAATCAAGATATTAACAATCCTTCTTTTTGTGCTCAGTTGAGACATGACTATAGGGCTTTTTAGAAAGAAGTTATATCGTTTCTAATATTTGTTAAGGCTAACATCCTTATGCAGGGGGCATTCGTTCATCATTAGTTTATATATATATATATATATATATATTCTTAAACAATGTATCTTTAACCCGTGTAGCGAGCCTTAGGCTAATGACTCCTAGACTAGTTGGCCTTAGGGCATTAGGTGTTAAGACACCCCTATGAGCTTAACGACTCAGGTTGTCGATGCTTTATTTTTGCTTAGAAACTTGTGGATCGTGCAATTTTTAATCCCCTTAAGCTTTCTCCTTAATCTATGTAATGAGCTTTGGGCTAATAGCTCCCAAATCAGTTGGTCTTAAGGTATTAGGTGTTGAGGCACCTCGAGCTTAATTGCTCGAATTAAGGCAAGACCAAACTTATCCACAATTGTTTTTTTTTTTTTTGCTTTCACTTTTTTTTTGTTTTCCCCTTTCTTTTATTGTTATCATAAACTAAAAAAAAAGAACTCAAATATTGCAACATTTCATTTTGCAACCCACAATCATGCATGAAGGTATGTGTGTGTGTGAAGAAATATTCATGAATACTTGCTTAATGAGTACATGAGCAAATAGTTTATTAAATGACAAAGTTATGAGAGTTCATAAATTTGAATAATTCAAAGTGAAGTGAATAAGACAACCTCGTTATAAAATTGAAAAATCAAAACTGAATAATATCAAGTTAGCTAAAATGAGTCTTCAAAAGTGTAAAATCAAAACAAAATGACAAATTAGTTAAAATGGGTTTCAAAAATGGCCCTCTTTACTCTACCATTCCTGACCCAGAATACATCTCAAGAGGATTTTAACTCCTTATACCGCACTCTGAATCTAATTATTAACTCGCCTTTTTTTTTTTTGCAAGAAGAAAATATAAGACACACTTATGTCTACTATCCTTTCCCCTCAACCAAATAAAACATTGTCCTTAATGTTTAAATGTAGAGAGATAAAGTATAAGAGACATTACTTGAAGCTTCAGTTATTCGAAAGAGACGACCTGAAAGACACGTAAAATAAAATGCTACAAATAAAATAAAGGACAAGAAAAATTACAAACGGAGATTTAGATGCACTTTTTGTTTTGTCCTCTTGACCAATTAATTTAAATTATTGCTGGGTCAGGTTCATACTCGACTACTTATAATTTGTCTACTGGGTCAGGTTCATACTTGACTGCTTGTAATTTGTCAAGTAATTCACTAGCAGTAGTGGCAGAAAAAAGGATCTTTCGCACCAAATGAGGGATAAAATTCTGTTCTACAGCTGCATCAACAAAACGTATCAAAGGATCAAAGAAATTTTTAACATTCAACAAACCTATGGGATTTTGATGGAGATTCAGTTGGGCCCAAGAGGCAATTTAAAAAATTCCTTTGAGAGTACCAAAGCCACCTTGTAAAGCAATAAAGGCATCCAAATTGATAAGCATATATGCCATGCGTTTATGCATAAAGGAGACCTATAACTCCTACCTAACCGTTTTTCCAATGATGCTTTTTATAGCTAAAGCTTTAGGAATAACACCTAAAACTTGACTGCTTCCTACGAGTGCAGATGTTGACACACAACCCATTAACCCAAGGCCCCCTATAAACCACCTGAATCTTCCTTTAAGCTAATAGCCTACCAAGATAATTTTTTACTGCTACAAACTCTTCACTTTTTCCAGGTTGAGATCCACAGAATACACATATCTTTTGGATTCGACGTTTTGAGGTTCCCTCCATGTGTATACAACTCTCTAACTATATGTGTGAAGAGAAGGACAAGAGATGTCATATTTATGAAGTGCAAAAAGGTATTTTAATGATGGCATCTATATAGGTAGCTCGGCTGTTTGTTGAAAAAGTTTAACAATAAAGCATAGAAATTCAAAAAAAATGATAGAAGTCAACCGAAAGATATAAATACAAAAAATGACAGCTATAAGACATAAAAATTAAAAAATGATAGCACATATATATATTTATAGGTAGTTGTGACTATGGCTCACATCTTCCTCTGATTTTACGTCTAAAAAGGACTTAAACACCTTCTATGAGTTGGGGATTTGCTTCTCATCCAATTTTCTTATAAACTGGCAAACAAGGTCATTTTGAATCAAATTCCTGAGACTATAATGTTCCTACTTTTTCTCGAAATTGAATCCATAATTTTAAAATTTCACGCTACACAATTCCACAAGAATGCGTTCAAGAGTCAATTGGATGTTATCCAAAGACTCCTTACTCAATCCATTCTTGATGAATTGTAGCTTATCCTCTCGATTGTTAGACAAATATCCCAAGGAGCAGCAACACTGGTTGCAAGTCCATTTTGCACATTTGCGACAAACTTGTAACCTTTTCGCTCTTCATTTTTTGGCGTAAGAGCTTTTTCCCAAACCTGGCATTTGAGAAACAAGATCATCTGAAAATTTATAAGAAAATCAAACATTGGCTTCAATTACCCATCTTAAATCAGCAGGAATACCCTTGCGCATCAACATCTTTAGTCTTTCTGCGCGAGCTTTGTAGATTTTAAGCAAATCATTTTGAGGAAGAGAGGGAAAAGGTCTGTGCAGATTTGAGAGAATAGTATCCATGTGAAGAAAATGAGAGAGAAGAAAAGAAAATGAATGTAGGGTGAGCAACAGTTTTTAGGGAATTGAAAGACCGACTTTAAAAGTTGCAGAGTATCGTATCTGCCACTTGACTGGGAAATAAAATAAAAAAACTAAACTAAAATAAAAGCACAAAAAATAAAATAAAAATAAACTAGAAATGATAGCAAAAATCAAGAATAAAAATGAAAATAAAAATGAAAATATGGTACAAACGGATAAAATTTGATTGATCGTGATAAATAAAATGCCAAAAAACAAATCTCTTCGAAAGTAATTTACCACGATCAAAAATATGCCATTGAGATGGTACCTTTCATTTTCCTTTATTTGTGAGAATGGAAGAGATTACCACTGTCTGAGTTTGTTTGTCCTTGAAGCATGCATTCTTTATTAACCTCTTCCTTACCCTTTGGGATTGATTCATCATCTTTCTCATAAGGGTTAAGAACATGTTCTTTATCAAACTTACCATCATGAAGAGTACTGACCGGATCTTGGTCTAGATGTTGGTCATTGAATTATTCACATCTAGATTAATGGGGTTTGGCTCGAGTTGAGATGGAAACTGACCTTTCTCATGAGTGCTAAGTGCAAATGCAAGTTTTTCAAGAGCATCATTCAAGTTTGTCATAGTCTGAGTAGTTTGACTATTAAAAGCCTCTTGTTTTGCAATGAATGAATCTAATGTTTCTTCAAGATCCTCATAAGGTGCATGATCATGAGATTTTTGAAAATTTTGATATGATTGAAAGGAAGGTTGGGAAGATTGTGCATTATTATTATTCCTCCAATCAAAATTCAAGTAAGTGAGGATTAGGATTTGACCTTTGGAAAGTATTTACAACAGTGGTTTGGTCATAGAGACTTTTCCTAAAGGTAGGCACAATTGGGTACTCATCCGTAGGATGATCATTAGTATTGCAAATGTGACAAACAATTGTTAGCCAAAATTATCATGTAGCCTTAAGGCTACATGATAATTTTGATGATAACAATACACATTGATTAATTGAGATTTACTAACATGTTTATTTATCACAAGACTAAGATCATTGAAATAATTATAAAATTAAGAAGAGGCTTATTAAAATGAAGTGTTGAAGCTAAGGAGAAGACTACATATTAAAGACACCAAAGTTTAAGAACAAGGTTTGACTCAAGGAATGTGACACATGAGCAATGTTCAATCAATTGGTCATATATATCTCTACAAATGTCCAAATGATGTGATTCTTGAGCTTTTGGAAAGCTTACTCAATTTATAACATTTCAAATGTTTTAAATAAATTCAAATTTCAAGTGCAAGGTTGTCCAAATCATCATGCAAATTGAAAGACAAATGGAAGCAGCTGACATGAGCACCGAATACTCCTTTGGACATATCTTGAGCTAGAAAAATCAAAATGACTTGATTCTTATGGAATTGGAAAGATGACTTAATGAAGAACATTTCATATGTTTTGAAAAAATTCAAATTTCAAACAGAAGGCCGACATAATTGACATGCAATTCGGTGGACTGACACAAAGAAGAAAAATCAACTCACATGAGCACCGAATGGTGTTTTGGCCATATCTTAAGATAGAGATATCTAAATGCTTTGATTCTTAATGTTTTTGAAAGCTTATTCAAATATTCAGATCTTTTATGTTTTAAAGAAATTCAAATTTCAAACGGAAGGGTGACAGAATTATCATTCAATTTGGTGGACTGACACAAGAAAGAAAAATCAAGTCACATGAGCACCGAATGTTGTTTTGGCCATATCTTGAGCTACAGATATCCAAATGACTTGCTTCTTGATGCGTTGGAAAGATTATTCAAATGTAAAAATCTTTTATGTTTTGCATATTTTTAAATTTCAAACGGAACATTGACAAAAATGGCAGAAAAATTACGGTTTTTATGATGGGCAGAAAATTTGGAGTTAGTGTCTTCACTTGATTAAGTTCTTCCCATTTGCCTATAAAAAGAGCCCTTCTCCCATGCATTCAAAAGTGAAGAGAAGCATCTATCAAGCAAAAAACAAGAGAAATATCAAGTCTAGAGAGCTTTTATATTCTTTATCTACTCTTTGAAGAGAGTTGTACTTTTGTTGTAAAAATTTTCTTTGTTCTTGTATTGTGGTGAGAGTGAGATTTTCTTGTAAAGGATAAAAGTTATCCTTGAGAGAACTATTTCCTTGGTGAGGTTGTTCATCAAGAAGAACTCTTGGTGTGGTGTTATCAAGAGTTGAAGGAAGTTGCCTTGGTGAGGTTGTTCATCAAGAAGAACTCTTGGTGTGGTGTTATCAAGAGTTGAAGGAAGTTGCCTTGGTGAGGTTGTTCATCAAGAAGAACTCTTGGTGTGGTGTTATCAAGAGTTGAAGGAAGTTGCCTTGGTGAGGTTGTTCATCAAGAAGAACTCTTGGTGTGGTGTTATCAAGGGTTGAAGGAAAAAGTCTTGGTGAGGTTGTTCATCAAGCAAGTTGTAAAGATTTCTACAACTTAGTGGAAAGCCTAGCTTGTGGAGCTAGGAGCCCGTGGACGTAGGCAAGGTTTGCCGAACCACGTACATCGAGTTTGCACTCTCTCTATCCTTATACTCTTTACATTTACTTGCACTTGTGATTGTTCATTATTATTATTCTCTTGATTGCATCTTTGATAAATTCTAATTTCATCTTCTTCACCTTTATTCTCAAAGAAAGAGTAAACTAATTTTGATCTTTCAAGAAAAGTTTTCTAAATCCGTTTTGATAAATAAAAACCCAATTCACCCCCCCTCTTGGGTTGCCATACCTGGGTCAACAAGTGGTATCAGAGCAAGGTTGCTCTTTTTTTTTTAAATCTTAACCGATTTTGAGCTATGGCTACTTTTAATTCAACTTCATATGTTGAGGGACTTTCTATCTCTAGACCTCCATTTTTTAATGGAAGTGATTACTCTTATTGGAAAACTAGAATGAGTATTTTCTTGAAATCTTTTAATTATGATTTGTGGTCTATTGTTTTAGAAGGACCTTTTGTTCCTACCAAAATTGAAAATGGGGAATGCATGCTTAAAGAACCTAAAGAGTTTAGTGAAGATGATAAAAAGAAATTGAGTTTGAATGCTAAAGCTATGAATGTGTTATATTGTGCTCTAGATAGAAATGAGTTTAATAGAATATCTACTTGTTCTACGGCACAAGAAATATGGCACACACTTGAAGTAACTCATGAAGGAACTAGTCAAGTTAAAGAATCCAAAATTAGTATGCTAGTTCATAGTTATGAGCTTTTTAAGATGAAATCGGATGAATCAATTTCTGAAATGTTTACTAGATTTACGGATATTATTAATAGTTTGAAATCTCTTGGTAAATCTTATTCTAATGTTGAAATGGTGAGAAAGATTCTTAGGTGTCTACCAAAATCTTGGGAGCCAAAGGTGACGGCAATTCAAGAAGCAAAGGACCTCACCAAACTACCATTAGAAGAACTTATGGGTTCTCTCATGACTCATGAAATCACCTTGAAGGAGAATGAAGAAGATTTCAAGAAAAAGAAAAATATCGCTTTCAAATCTTCAACAAAAGAAGATGATGAGTACGACGATGAAGATCTTGCATTCATCACAAGAAAGCTAAAAAGGATGATTAGAAGAAACCAAGGATTCAAGAAGAATTCTAGAAGGGAGTACAAAGGGCAAAGCTCAAAGCAAGATAAGAAAAATGATCAAGTCATTTGCTATGAGTGCAAGAAACCGGGACATGTAAAGATGGATTGTCCTTACTTCAAGAGTCAAAACAAGAAATCCAAAGCAATGAAAGCCACAAATTGGGATGATAGTGAAGCTAGCTCCACCGAAGAAGAAGATTGCGAAGTGGCAAACATGTGCTTCATGGCTTTAAGTGAAGATGAGGTAAGTATTCTAAACTATGATCCTAAACTTTCATATGATGAATTACTTGAAGCATTCCAAAATTTACATGTGCAAGTTGATAAACAAAATTAAAAAATCAATGCTTTCAAAAAGAAGTCAAAAATCATGTTATCTCAATTAGAAGAGTTGTGGAAATAAATGAAGCTTTAGAAAATGAAAATGAAATTTTAAAGCAAAAAGATTTTGAAAGTTTGGAAAGTCAAATACATTTATTAAAAACTGAAAATGAGATTTTAAAACAAAAGGATTTTGATAAATTGGAGAAAGAAAATCTTATTTTGAAAAAGGAAAATAATGACTTAAGAAATATTGTTGATAATTTTACAAAAAGCACAAAAAATTTGAATTCTATGTTACAAAACCAAAGGTGTGTTTTTGATAAAAGAGGCTTAGGATATAAAACTCATAAAAATCAAAAGTATTTTAAAAATTATTTTGCTCATGCATCTTTTAGGAATAATCCTAATCATTCATGTACTTATTGTGGAAGAAAAGGACACAAAGTGCATTCTTGCTCCATTAAGAGAAATCCTAATTTGAAACAAATATGGGTTCCAAAAAGTACCATAACTAACCCCCAAGGACCCAATAACTTTTGGGTACCAAAAAGTTACTCCTTGAATGTTGATTGTAGAGACAAAGTGGCAAACACAAGTGGTACTTAGATAGTGGATGCTCAAGGCATATGACCGGAGATGCCTCCAAGTTCTCAAGATTAATCATGAAGAAATGAGGATATGTGACCTTCGGTGATAATGCCAAAGGAAGGGTAATCAGACATGGTGATATTGGTAACCCTTCTTCACCTATTATTAAAGATGTTTTGTTTGTTCATGGTTTGAAACATGATTTAATGAGCATTAGTCAATTGTGTGATTAAGGATGTTAGTAACAATAAGACATTATTTGTTAGTAATAGATGTGGTAATATTTATACAATTGATATTGATGTTAATGATCATGTAGAAAATTGTTTCATTGTTAATCATGATGCTTGGTTATGGCATAGAAGATTAGGTCATGCTAGCATGGACACAATTTCAAAAATTTCTAAAAATGATTTAGTTAATGGTCTTCCAAAAATAAAATTTGAAAAGGATAAGATTTGTGATGCTTGTCAATTTGGAAAACAAGTGGAACTTCTTTTAAACAAAAGAAATTTATTTCAACAAATAAACCTCTACAATTACTTCATTTGGATTTATTTGGACCATCAAGAACTCAAAGCCTTGGTGGAAAGTATTATGTTTTTTTTATTGTGGATGATTATTCAAGATTCACTTGGGTATTATTCTTGAAAACTAAAAATGAGGCCATACAAGCTTTTTCAAAATTTATAAAAAGAGTCCAAAATCAAAAAGGTTATTCTATTATGTCCATTAGGAGTGATCATGGTGGTAAAGTAGACAATGTTGCATTTGAAAATCTTTGTGATGAAAATGGTTTTGAACATAATTTTTCCTCACCTAGAACTCCACAAAAAAATGGTGTTGTTGAGAGGAAAAATAGGACTATCCAAGAAATGGCTAGGACCATGTTACTTGAAAATAATTTGCCAAATATTTTTGGGCCGAAGCCGTTAATACCGCATGCTTTATAATCAATAGAGTCCATATTAGAGCTTTAATAAAGAAAACTCTTTATGAACTTTGGAAGGGAAGAAAACCCAACATTGGATTTTTTAAAGTTTTTGGATGTAAATGTTTTATTTTAAACACCAAGGATAACCTTGAAAAATTTGATGCAAAAGCCGATGTTGGAATCTTTGTTGGCTACTCCAACCATAATAAAGCATATAGAGTTTTTAACAAAAAAAGACTCTTGCTATTGAAAAATCTATGCATATTGAATTTGATGAAACTAATGTGATTTCTTCAAAGAATTTAGATGATGATATTGTTGAGGTAGAAAAGCAAATCAAGGAATCAAGGCTTGATGAAAAGAGCCAAGATGAATTACAACTTCAACAAGAAAAGCTTGAGGAAGTAATTGATTCTTCCTAAGAATTATCAAAGGAATGAAGGTATGCAAAAGCTCACCCTAATGATCTCATTATTGGTGAACCATAACAAGGTATGAGAACTAGATCTTCTTTTGAGAACTTTTGTAATCATTTTGTATTTGTCTCTCAATTTGAACCAAAATCTTTTAAAGAAGCCGAAAATGACGAAAGTTGGATTTTGGCTATGCAAGAAGAATTGAACCAATTTGAGAGAAATCAAGTTTGAGAATTAGTCCCTAGACCCAAATATGACTAAACCCCTTAATCAAAATAGATTTTGCATAATTAGAAGAGAATTGGGCATGTTGGATATGTCTTAGTTTTGCTTTTATATGATAATCTTTGAATGGTAGCATATGTTAAGGGGGAGAATATATTTAGGGGGAGTAGTTAATTTGATTACATCTTTTTGATGATAACAAAAGGGGGAGAAATAGTTGGATTGCTTATATTCATAACAAGTGCCATTTTTTTTGTTTATTCTTGATTTTATTTTCATTCTTGATTTTAGATTATATTTTAAAGCAATCAATGGTTTGTCATCATCAAAAAGGGGGAGATTGTTAGCCCTAAGGCTACATGATAATTTTGATGATAACAATACACATTGATTAATTGAGATTTACTAACATGTTTATTTATGTGCAAGAGTAAGATCATTGAAATAATTATAAAATCAAGAAGAGGCTTATTAAAATGAAGTGTTGAAGCTAAGGAGAAGACTACATGTTAAAGACACCAAAGTTTAAGAACAAGGTTTGACTCAAGGAATGTGACATATGAGCAATATTCAATCAATTGGCCATATATATCTCTACAAATGTCCAAATGATGTGAATCCTAAGCCTTTGGAAAGCTTACTCAATTTATAACATTTCATATGTTTTAAAGAAATTCAAATTTCAAGTGCAAGGTTGTCCAAATCATCATGCAAATTGAAAGACAAATGGAAGCAGCTGACATGAGCACCGAATACTCCTTTGGACATATCTTGAGCTAGAAAAATCAAAATGACTTGATTCTTGCGGCATTGGAAAGATGACTTAATGAAGAACATTTCATATGTTTTGAAAAAATTCAAATTTCAAACAGAAGGCCGACATAATTGACATGCAATTCGGTGGACTGACACAAAGAAGAAAAATCAACTCACATGAGCACCGAATGGTGTTTTGGCCATATCATAAGATAGAGATATCCCAATGCTTTGATTCTTAATGTTTTGGAAAGCTTATTCAAATATTCAGATCTTTTATGTTTTGAAGAAATTCAAATTTCAAACGGAAGGGTGACAGAATTATCATTCAATTTGGTGGATTGACACAAGAAAGAAAAATCAAGTCACATGAGCACCGAATGGTATTTTGGCCATATCTTGAGCTACAGATATCCAAATGACTTGATTCTTGATTCGTTGGAAATATTATTCAAATGTACAAATCTTTTATGTTTTGCATATTTTCAAATTTCAAGCGAAACATTGACAAAAATGGCAGACAAAATTACAGTTTTTATGGTGGGCAGAAAATTTGGAGTTAGTGTCTTCACTTGATTAAGTTCTTCCCATTTGCCTATAAAAGGAGCCCTTCTCCCATGCATTCAGAAAGTGAAGAGAAGAATCTATCAAGCAAAAAACAAAAGAAATATCAAGTTTAGAGAGCTTTTATATTCTTTATCTACTCTTTGAAGAGAGTTATACTTTTGTTGTAAAAAATTATCTTTGTTCTTGTATTGTGGTGAGAGTGAGATTTTCTTGTAAAGGATAAAAGTTATCCTTGAGAGAACTATTTCCTTGGTGAGGTTGTTCATCAAGAAGAACTCTTGGTGTGGTGTTATCAAGAGTTGAAGGAAGTTGCCTTGGTGAGGTTGTTCATCAAGAAGAACTCTTGGTGTGGTGTTATCAAGGGTTGAAGGAAGTTGCCTTGGTGAGGTTGTTCATCAAGAAGAACTCTTGGTGTGGTGTTATCAAGAGTTGGAAGAAAAAGTCTTGGTGAGGTTGTTCATCAAGCAAGTTGTAAAGATTTCTACAACTTAGTGGAAAGCTTAGCTCGTGGAGCTAGGAGCCCGTGGACGTAGGCAAGGTTTGCCGAACCACGTACATCGAGTTTGCACTCTCTCTATCCTTATACTCTTTACATTTACTTGCACTTGTGATTGTTCATTATTATTATTCTCTTGATTACATATTTGATAACTTCTAATTTCATCTTCTTCACCTTCATTCTCAAAGAAAGAGTAAACTAATTTTGATCTTTCAAGAAGAGTTTTACAAATCCGTTTTGATAAATAAAAACCAATTCACCCCCCCTCTTGGGTTGCCATACCTGGGTCAACAACAATTTCATGCATAGACCACATTTCTAAATCCTCAACTTTTCTAGCTAGGGATGTAATTTTACATGAATATCATGATTCTCCCTAAAGTTATAAATGCCTCTACTATATGTTCTTGGTACTTCATAGGTGCCAACATTGTTCCAATTTTAGGCATTTTTCGCTAGTAATCTAGGTAATCCATTGCTTCATTGGGATCTTTATTTTCAAATTGTCCATTACGCATTAATTCTACCATTTGCCTATCTTGATGTGTTAGACCTTCATAAAAAATCAAAACTAGTCTCCATGTTTCCAAACCATGGTGAGGACAAGTATTAAGCAATGCTTGGTACCTATCTCAACATTGGTAAAAGGTCTATCATTGTTTTTGAGTGAAAGTAGTGATTTGCCTTTTGAGAGAATTTGTTCTATAGAGAGGAAATAATTTTTTCAGAAATTGTTGTTGCATTTCATTCCATGAGCTAATGGATCCTGACCTAAGATTTTGTAGCCATATTTTAGCTTCATCTTTTAAAAAAAAAGGAAAAAGCTTTAATCTAAAGATGTTTATGCTACAATTTAGGTCATTATATGTGTTACAAAACTCTTCAAATTCTCTCAAATGCAAATATAGGTTTTCAACATCTAGGCCATGAAAGTGGGGTAAGAATTGAATGAAATCTGGTTCATGGTTGAAATATATTGCATCATGATGAAAGACTGTGCATGATTATGCACAAGTTCTTATAAGATTTATGTAGTCCATTAATGCTCTTGGTTGGGTTTGAGCTTGTTTTCCAAAGGAGATGAATGGCTCCTAACAATTCTACCAACTAATGCAAAGAGAAAGAAAAGATGAACATATGCAAGAAAAATGAAAATAAAAAAAATGAGAAAAGGAAAGACTTTACTCACAATTTTGCACTCCAAATTTTACCTTCCCCGGCAACGGTGCCAAAAACTTGACACATCCAAAAATAGGATTATCTTCCAAGTATACGAGTGTCGAAGTAACAAACCCGATAAGACTGGGGTCGATCCACGAGGAAGGGGATTTAACGCTACAAACTAAAAGATAAGCAAATATGATATGAATAATTTAAATGAATAACAAGAAGATATTAACAAATAAAAGTAAAAATGGTAGGCGATATAACGGATCATTCAAATGTAAATCAAGAATAAGAGGTAGTTAAACCATCCATGGAAATAAAGGAACAATTTCATAAGTAATGAACAATAATACTTAAAATACACAAATAAGAGAAATTGACACAATAATAATGAAAGATAAGGGTAGGGGATCCGCCCTTAATGTATCAAATGAGGATAAACAATCCGATTATAACTCATGGAATCCATACATTAAGAAGGTTCCAATCAGAAGGTATGTCATTTAAGCTCATTTTAGTTATAGTAATTATATTTGTTTTATTGCCAATATTTACACTAGTTGTAAATGGGTTCAAGCATCCAATGTGCCAATCACCATATGTCTACAACAAATGAAGGTTCCTAACTAGACTTGTGTCAGTAAGAAAGAACCATACAACATCTAGAAAGGATCTAAGCATTTGATTTGCCAAGGATTGTCTACAAAGGATCAAGACCTTCACTTTATGAGTGATGCCAAGATTGAATAGGGAAATAAATATAAATCATATAAAATAAATAACAAAAGATTATGATTATTAAGCACATATCAAAGGGTTAGAAAATCTTTATTCTCATATCAAGGGTTTCACCCTTTCATCGTAGCAAGAGAGAATTTAACAAGACATTATAAAAGAAAGAAAACAAATTGCAAGAAAAAGAATATTTATTAATAACATTAAGAGAACAAACATAACGGAGAAAACACAATAATAAGAGATCCTAGCCAAAGCCAAGATGCCCTAATGGGTCATAAGGAACCTCTATTTATATATACATTCAGGGGCAAACTTGTCAAATTACAAAGGGACAATTGTAAAATATCTTGTTGACAATTTGGATCATCATGTGCACCAACTTTGACCACCACTTTCGGCATCGAATTATTAAGAATTTTGATCATATGTCCTCACGAAAATTGTAGATATTTCTTTCAGTTTTCTAGAACATCTTGATTCATACAATTTAGATACGTATATCAAGAGATATGGTCAAAATACGTAGGCATGGTCAAGCTGGGTCGAAGCTGTAGATGAGTTCAATTCAATCCCATTTTTGGTCCACTAAGAGCCCGAATTTGATCATGCTTGTGAAATATGATCTTGTAGATAATTTAATCATCTTTTCAACAAATTAAGATTTGCACCATTCTGATTTATAAATAGAAAGTTGTGCCCATTTTGCCAAACCTATAACAAAAACTGAAATTAAGATAAAGCTAATTCAAAAGATGCAAAGACTATAAATATGCTTAAGTTGAGAAATTTAATGACACTATTAATGCAATATGATGAATTAAGCTCTTATTAAGCATACATATTTAAGTGTTTATCATATTTCTTGATGATATATATACATATATATATATATATATATATATATATATATATGACAAAAAATGGGTTTGTTGCAGAAAAGTTTTTTTCGATGAAATTTCATCACAAAAACTAGTCAATAGTGACAAATTCTTATCGCAAACAATGTTGAAGAAATGATATATTATTTTTTCGACGACAACAAATACCATATTTTACGATAAACTATCGTTGCAAATTTTATCTTTAGCGATAAAAGTTCGTAGGAAAAATTAAATATTTTGCGACGAAATATTGTTGCTTAATAGAGATATTAGCCACAAATTGTCGTCGCAATATGTTTATTATTGCTACCAACAATTTGTCCTAGAAAGTGTTTGGAAATTTTTGATGGATATTTTGTGATGAAATTTCATCGCAAAAGACAATTTAGTGACAAATTTTCAATGCAAAAAGGTTTATTTAGCAAGAAAAATTTTCTTACAAAATAAAATATAAAAATTTTAAAATTGATTTTCCCGTTTACAAATTTATTAAATCAATATTAGATTATACATTTTGCAACGAATAATTCATCACTAAATCCAACTTATTGTAATTTCATCGCAAAATATATTATAAAAATTTTAAAATTATTTTTATTTATAAATTTATTAAATTGATATTTTGATTTAATAACAAAATATTCAAATTTAAGAACTTTTTTTTTGTTGATACAACTTTAGTTCATATAAGAACAATTTTATTAAGTGAAAAATAAATTACAAACAAAAACAAACTAAGGTTACCCAAAATGTTTTTTTTTTCTTTGTTTTTTTTTTTCACTTTGTTATGAGATTGGAGAGGAAATTTAGCAACGACAAAGAAATAGTAGAATTTTTCTATGATGAAATGTTTGTTGCTAAAGGTTACCCAATAATTTTTTTTCCTTAGTTTTTTTATTAGCTTTTTTTTTGTTTTGTCAAGAGATTTTGAGACGAAATTTTGTACCAAAAATAAATAATAGAATTTTTCTATGACGAAATGTTCAATGCTAAAGGTTATCTGAATGTATATTTTTTTCCTTTTTTTTTATTTTGTTAGCAGATTCTAAGACGAAATTTTGTAGCAAAAAATAAATAGTAGAATTTTTCTATGACGAAATATTCATTGCTAAAGGCTACCCAATGTGTATTTTTTCCTTAGTTTTTTATATGTTTTTATGAGATTCTGTGACGAAATTTTGTAGCAAAAAAGAAATAGTAGATTTGTTTTGCGACGAATATTTCGTTGCTAAAGGTTTAGCCAATGTATATTTTTTTTCCCTAATTTCTTTTTTTGTTTTGTTAAGAGATTGTGCGACAAAATTTCAAGCAAAAAAGAAATAGTAGAATTTTTTTGCGACAAATTCGTCGTAGCTAAAGGTTACCTAATAATTATTTTTTTCCTTAGCTTTTGTTTTGTTATGTGATTCTTTTACAAAATTCCATAGCAAAAGATAAATAGTAGAAGTTTTATGCGACGAATTGTTCATCCCTAAAAGGTTACCTAATATATATTTTTTTCCTTAGTTTTTTTATTTTGTTATAAGATTCTACGACAAAATTTTGTAGTTAAAAAGAAATAGTAGAAGTTTTTTGCAACAAATGTTTCGTCACTTAAAGTTACCCAATATTTATTTTTTTCCTCAGTTTTTTTCATTTTGTTATGAGATTCTGTGATGAAATATCATCACTAAAAGGTATATTCTATGACGAATTTCTTATCGGTAAAGGTTTCCCTTATTCTGTTGCCCATTTGCACACCAATTTACCTAGGATTTATTTTTTTCATCGCAGTAGGCTTTTTTTTGTGACAAAATATCGTCGATAAAGAAAATTTAATGAATATTTTTTTTGCTTTATTTGGTGACAAGATAGTGTGACAAAATATAGATTTCATTGCAAAATGTGCCCTTTAGCGATAAATTTTATTTCATCGCAAAAAAAAAAAATGACGCTAAAGACAATTTTTCCTGTAGTGTGTTTGTGTGTGTGTATGTGTAACACTATTTATTATATTTGCTTTAAGTCATTGAAATGTTAAATGTTAGGTTCTAAAATAGTTCTATACAAGGATGTTAGGTTCTAAAATAGTTCTATACAAGGTATAGCATTTAGAAATGAAAATTCATATTTTACATTTAAAATGCTTGTAGTTTATGAAAAGGGTATATTTTACAATCATGGAGAAATAGTTTAAAGCACGATATTTACAATTGTCATAGCAATTTTATTGCAAGGGTTTCTTGAAGTATTTGAAAATGCTATTTTAGATGTTTATCATGGATTTTAAATAATTCAAATATTTTCATATTTAGCTTGCACAAATTTTTCAGTTATTGATAAAGTTGCATGAAAAGTAATCGTTTAGCTTATTAAAAATAATTATTTGGTGAAGCATTTTTGAAAAATTAGTATTTGCGAAGATAAGGAAATTCAATAATGTTATACTAAACTAGTATTTAGTTACTTAAACAGTTATGCAAATAAAGGTTTTTGGGACCTGTTCAGATACACATAGAGGCTTTAGGTCATATGATATGGGTGCTTAGCCCTTTAGGAGTAGCTATACACATGTATATAACTAGTTTTCGATACTCCCTTGCCTATGTTATCTTAGCCCCACTAGATATGACTAGCTTATCAGATTACTCTGCCTCTGTAATGTTAAATCTTGCCAGGTATTATCAACTTATCAGATTGCTCTACCTATTTGATGATAGATCTCACCAACTATGACCAGCTTCAGATTTTGCTCAGGATGTACGACGTTAGATCTCGCTAGGAATAACCAGCTAGCTTCTGGGATACTTGTTTAGTATATTAACATGTATTTTAAATATGTTTATATGAGTTAGCTTAAGAAAACAAGAATTGTTAGCAAATTTGTATAAATCTTTGGAAACAACATTATAATGATAGCTCATGCATACTTATCAGCCCTATTATTTTTTAGTCCTATGAAAGGTGAAGTTCATTTCTTCTCATGAGTTAGTATTGTTTACAAAAGTCTCTTAAAAGAGGATTTTAATGAAAATCATGTCTTATGTTTCAAATAGAATTAGAACCAATGTTTTGCATAATTATCATGAGTATTGTTTCATGTGATTGAGAAATGCTTTTTTTAATTATTTTTAAAGTATTAAAAAAAACAAAAGTATTTGAAGAACATATTTATTCAACAGTTTATTTATTCTAAAGTTTTATAAAAGATTTGATGATATGTTATCTTTTGTGTCCCAACTATTAGAAGTTTTTATAAAAATTTTCTAGAGAGTAAATATTTTGATTTATAATAAAATAATGTTTCCAAAAATTGATTTACCAATAGACCCTATATTCACTCACTGAGTTTTATACTCACACCTTTCTTTTTAAACTTTCTCCTCTCCTCCATCACACCCGCACCCAAGTGAAAGCAAGGCGTAATCTAGTTAGCAAGTCTTGAGGTCAAGTCATGTGATAGTACAAGATGTATTTAGTATTTTCATTAAGGTTGTAATAGATATGCTAGAAAATTTTTAGTAGTTATTGTAATTGGAGTTTTATTGAATATTAATTGAATTACTTTCAAGTTTGTTTCACAAGAAAGACAAGAGTTAAGTAATAGTCTCCAACCCAAAATTTTAGGCATAATTCGCCCGTGTAGCCAGGGGTGGGTCGTTCATTCTCAATCTCTTTTTTTATCATTCATTGAACGAAAATCTATTGGGTAACGAAAATCTATTGGGTTTCGACTTAGGTCATTGTAGAGGTGAGTCTCATAGGTAAAGATTATTATTAAGATTGAAGCCCTATCTTTTTGAGAACTTATCTAAGGTAAAAACAATTTTAAAAGATAATTAAATAATAATGATAATTTGAAGAAAAAATCCTTTAAAGAATAAAAGCATGAGAGACGGAATAAGATAAAAGTATTTTAGAATAAAACTGTTTAAAAAAATATTATGTAAATGCTTAATTAAAAATAAAATTAATTTGATAATTAATTGATATTGAAAATTAATTATCATCAATTAATTAAGTGAACAATCATGTGTACAATGACCATAAATAGTGTATGTGAACAATGTCTTGGTAAACAATAACACATTAGCAGTTTTAATGAATAATAACATATGACCAACATCGATGAATAGTAATACATGAATACTATAGTGTTCTAGATAGTATAATGAACATTATTTCACATAAAGAAATATTAAAGTAAGTAAATTTGAGCTATTTGAGTTTCTTGACAATTACTCCATTTGTCTTCATGCCTTAATGAATACACCATCAAATGGCTATTACATATCGCATTTTGAATAAATTTGGATTAAAACTTAATTTTGCATAGAGTGTTGTTATTTTATCTCCATAAAATCTCTTTCTAGGCCTTCTACTTAGTTTTTGTCAAATTTAAGATATTTGTAAAATTTCAATTACCAAAAATCATTAAAGTTTATTGAATTTGTAATTGGCGAAACTCACCAACAAGTATTTTAAATCTCTTGTAATTTTTCATGGTGTTTTGAATCCCTTGATACAACAACAAAATGTGGCGAGGTGTAGGTGGGCCACGAAGATTGATATCTCGTGCTATTTTCTTTTCTTTTTTAATGTTTTAACATTTGATTTTAATTTTTTTTGGGTGTTTTAAGATTTGATTATTTTAACTAATTATTTAATTCCTTTTTTTTTAGTGAACTGAAACAATAGCATGATAACTGTCATAGATTTGTGAAATAATATTTTTATATTGTTTTCCACTATGCAATAAAACTTAATAATATCTGATTGCAATTAATATCAGCTAGTTCATTCAAAAGCACTTCAATTAATTATATTTCATTTTTTTAACAAAAGATAATAATGGCAATTATTGTTGGAGTGGGAACTCATTTGGCAAGAAATTACACCGTTGGGATATATTTTTGCAACAAAAAGTTATAAGAAATTATAAGTTTAATTAAAAGAAGACTAAGGACAGGGTAGTTTTGATATTGGTTAAAATATCTTTATCTAATTGTAAGCATTGAAATTTTGCTTATGGTTCAAAGGCCCCATGATGATAATAAGAGACAACAATCAAAAGTCCTTCCTAGACTAGCGATGACACTAAAAATCAAACACCAATAATGGGGTAGAAAAGCCAAATAGGCTCAGGATTGGTGCAGTACCAATGGCAGAGGTCGAGACCCTAGGAAAGGTTGCCATAGTGTTGGAAGGAGGCAGGAAGCTTCTCCCAGGGGTGTGGGGGCAGCGCTCAGCCCAAACAATATGTGTTAGCGTGGAGAATAGAATTAGGGTTGATGCTTGTAAGTTAGGGCCGGCGCCTCTAGAATTACAAGCATGCACCTCTAAGCAAAAGTGATGACTGTAACTTTTAGAAATCCTAATGACGCCTTTAACTTAGAGGCATGTCCCTCTAAGTTATAGTCCCACATCAAGAAAAGAGCTCACTTTTAGGGAACTGAGGCCTATACAAGGGTACTCGGCTCACAATTCGAAGCATCAACTTTTGGGCTTAAAAACACATATTTTAAGGGATTATGGATATTTTCAGAGACTCACTTTAGTATAAATATTTGTCAGTGTTCTCGACGCCCTCTGAGGAGTTTTAAGGTGCCGACGCTAGTCAAAGATTCAACTTCCGATTAAATTTAGAATTTGGTAAGTTTTCTGAGGGCCTCCTCTTCAGTTTTAATATCTTCTTTAGTTTAGTTTTGCCATGTTTAGGTATAATTAGAAATGATTATACCATGCTTAGTTTAGGATTAATTTACTTAATTATTAGTTAATTGCCATGCTTTGTTAAGGATCAGTCAATTAATAGTTAGTTGCTATATTTAGTTTAGGATTAGTAGTTTAATTAAGCATGTTTAATAGTTGATTTTGTGGTTAATTAGTGGTTAATTATTAGATAATTATGCATGCTTAGTATAGTTAATTAATGATTAATGATGATATAATTAGTATAGAGATTGCATGTTTAGATTAATATTAATTTTTTATTCTTATTATTACTAATGCCCTTATCCGATGACAGAGAATTTAATTTAAAATTCTTTCAGTTTATATTTTTTCAAATTACCTTATTGCAATTATTATGAGAGAATATTGTAATCCTCAATCTTTTTTCTGATGTTTGATGGAAATGTAATCAATTCTCCTCTCTCTTTCTATGAATTTATACAAATTGTTGTCATCTCGCATGTAATAAAAAGATAAAAGTAGTTGTGTGCATAATAAAATTTAGGATCTAGAGAGGGTAGCATTAATGATCTAGAATTTAGAACTCAATAAACCCAAAGTGGAGGCTGGATTAACGTTCGAGCAGGTCTAACTCACACCTAAGTTTCCAAACCTGTCTCTGAAGAGGTGATTGGTAGTGAGGTCCATAAGCGTGGTGATCAACTGCAATCATCCAATGTGGTTATTTACCTGGCAGCAACTCTGTCTTTTTCTCTAGGTCTGGTCTCCGTGACCTAACCCTTATAGCCTTCTAAGCATTTGAAAAGAGTTTATAAGAAAACCAAGTGCCAAGGTCGCAAACGCTTGGAGCGGGATGGAAGCCCTACTAACACTAATATATTTTTTTAACAATTTTTTTTAGAAAAAAAGAGATTTAGATAGGGATATTAAGGGACTTAAATAACAACGCTCTTTTATATATTGGATGAGATGGTGCACACTGTTTGGGCTTATACAAATATTTGGTTGAGCCCAATCCATTTGGTGGTATAGGATTCTATATTTAGTAGTTCTATTTAGCCCCGCTTTCTATCTCATTAACCCTATGTTTTTATTCCTTTTTTTGTCAATTTTACCCCCAACAAAAATTACTAAAGGAATAATAGAAAAATTAGTTTAATTAAAGTGACTGAGATAAAAATTAATTGTTCCGTGTTAAGAAGCTTGTAAACATAAGCCACTACAATTTAAAAAACAACTACCTAAATCTTGAAACTTTGCAACTTAGGAGTTTCGATTTCAACAAATTAACATGCAATAAACTTCAAAGTCTATTGAGTTTGAATTTCATTAGACTTGCACTAGTTACTATCTTTGAAATACAAACAAAGAAAGGATGTCGATAAAAAATAAAAGAGTATAATTAAGTTTTTTGGATTTTCTTATTTTAGATGTTCATTTATATGATTTTATCCTCAAATGTAAGGCAAATGAATATTAGACAGAACTTGATTACAATTTGAACAAAACTTTATCGCAATTCAATTCATATTAACAAGAGGAACTATTTGATTATTAAGAAAGAAGGAGGAGAGGGTCGTCAGAGGAATTTAATGCACTCATGCCTTCATATTCTAGATCAAAAAGAAACCTATGGCAACTTGTATTCATAGACACTAGAACATGGAAGATGGAATGAGATAGAAGACAACAACTGAAAGTACACATTGACTTGAATTCATTAAAAGAGATAGATGATAAGGGTAATTTAGGATTTTAAGGATAAATTTTTATAATTGGGATCTCATGAAATAAAAAAAAGGGCGTTGAATAGAATCACTCTTTTATATATTGCATGTTGTATTTTAGAAAGGGTATTGTTTGTATATTGCGAGAAGTATTGCATGTTGTATGTGGACTGGGCCTCTTACTTGCCCCTTGGGTTTGGTTCTAGATCATACCCCAACAAATGACATATCACATAGTTTCTCAATTTACCAAATGTACAAACATATAACTTTTACACAACACAACAATTTTAATATCAATTTTATTGAGAGTGTTATTATTTGAACCCCTTTAAATCTCTTTCTAAGCCCCATTTTAATTAAGATATCTTTAAAAATTAAAATTTATGAGTATATTTTATATAATACCCAAAATACCCCTTATTTTATACACATCTTATAATTGGTTATTCTTTGAAAAACTCATCTTTATTTCTAAAACAAATTTCAATGCTTTAAGAATTCCATTTTTCTTCTTATCCAAAAATCATAAGTTTTTTTATTCAACAATGTAAGCATGAAAATTCTACTAATGGTTTAAGTCCGATGACGAGAACTAAACCAATATTAAGTGATGTGGACTGTTGACTTGAAAAACAGACTGAAAATACCTAAACGTCCAAAACCAGCCCAAAACAAAAACCCACATAGATAGAAACCCTTAGAAAATCAAGTTGGGCCAAGTTAGGCAAAAAATGCTTAGTTTAAAGACCCAAAAAGCCCGAAAGCCCAAAAAATCCGCGCTTGAAAGTGAAGTCAGAGCGCAGCTTCTGAAGCAACCAAGGATGGTGTTTGAATTTTTTTTTTTTTTTTTTGTGGGGGGTGGGGGGTGGTGGTGGTGTTGTGCATCATAAAAAAATGCCAAACGCATGTACCTCACACATGCGCTCCCTTCCCCCAACTTCTATAAATTTGGGACAATTCTCGACATTTGGGCATCAACTATTCATCTCCATTTTAGTGCCAACCCAAAAAATTCTCTCCAGCCCCTCCTTTTCAGCCATTTTCCAACCGTTTCAGCCCACTTTTTCCCAAATTTCACACATATACCCCCACTAGTATACACTTTCAACCCATTTTCTTTCTAAAATTTCATAAACACTCCCATTTCCATAGATTTGAACCTCTCATACTCTCAAACTTTACACTCACACCCTCATTTTCAACCAATTTTCAAAGCAACCCATAAACACGCAGTATTCAGTACAGCCTGAGGGCAAATCATCACATTTTCTCTCTTATCTTAACGTTTCTGTTACTTTTTTTACAATTTGCGTTTAGAATAAGATTAGGTGAATATAGCAAGTAGTGGCGAATCGACGATGGTCAATGGGAAACCACCACTCCAATATGCATTCACTTTGATATTCACTATTTATTTGTTGCATTTTATGTTTCCTCGCTTTTATTTTTGCTTATTTACAATAATGCATTTTTATCTTTATTACTGCTTATTTTTTTGCCTTTTTACTTTATCGCATTTTTATTTTACTGTATTTTAATTTTTACGCTCATTTACTTTGTCTTTTATTTTTTACTTTATCTATGCATTCACCTAATCTTTTATTTTTTACTGCAATTTAATTTACCGCACTTTTAATTTATTGCCATCTACTTTATTACAATTTACTTTACTGCACTTTACTTTGTCACGCTTTATTTTTATTACACTCTTGATTCATCATCACGGATACTATCCACTTCATGGATGGCCATCTTATTTTTTACTGTTTGAAGGATACCGTTCAAATCATGAGTGGCTATCCAGATCATCCTTGTGGACATTATTCAATCTACGAATGGTTTTCTATCTCGGTCTGCTAAAATCCTAAAGATACTGTTTAATTCATAAGCGGACATCACGATCAAGCAGGCTGTATGGTGAGTCACGTCAACAGATCCATGGGTGACGTATGCTCATCGTGTCATAATTACATTCTTTCGTTCACTTTATCTCTTTTTTTAATTAAAATATTTGTTATATTATCAGTCTTATTGAGATAATATAATGCCAATTGGGCTGGGTAGACTCACATTGGTTGTGAGGAACCTGATCTTTTGGAGACCAATGAGTGTAAGGGTGATTGGATGGTGGATGGAGACATAATGCATGATGGCAAATCCACTTTCCAATAGCAAGCCCGTTGAGCTCGACATAGGGAATAGAAGTATTAATTTACCTTCTTCTGCTCTATCTTTATGCATCTTTATTCTCATTGCACTTTTTTATAATTGAACAATTGTAATCCCCTTCCTTGCATGTTCTTGTACTTTATCTTGACGAATGCTCATGAATTGCTACACCTCAAATGTAATAATTCAAGATAAAATCAGTTGTATGCATGAAAATGAATTTAGGATCAAGATAGATAGCAATCAACCAATCAAAACCTCAAACTTGACAGACCCTAGTAGGTGCCGAACTTTGTTTGGGCAAATCGAAGATTCGTGCATAACTTCCCGAAGTCGACTCTGAAAAGATGATGGACAGTTCGATCCCAAAGCAAGGGATCGGTTATCGTCATCCAACTGTTTTTTGTGGTTAGTTACCTTGGTGGCAACTCCAATGACCTCCAAGACTTGTCTTCGTGACTTGGTTTGTGGTAACCCCAATTGTCGAAAGGCCTTGGAGAACAATGTCGTGGTCGCAATTGCTTAGGATGGGATAGAAACCCCGCCCACAATAGCAACTCCATTGGGGATAAGAGAGAAGTTAATTCCAATTGGGAATGTTGAGTTTTATGGTTTTCTATTGTTAATTGATATCTTTTGCATCACAACACACTTGCAAACATTGTACACAAGTGCCTTTTATCAACCGTGTGGTATTGATGTGGAAAGTTCCTGGTTCCACTCGAGCCTTGGATGACTCATATCGGTGTAACCACCTTTGAGAACATATCATTTCGGAGGTATAAAAAGAGATTGGCCCAAGGGTCCATCTCTCGCTAGGGGGAGCCAAAACCATGGAACCTTGTTGACTCAGCCCATATAGATTGCTTAGTTAGCATGGATGTGAGCCTTTCAAAACCAAAAAGCACCATTCATAGACTATCTAAGTTTTACGTAGATTGTTGTGTAACCAGAAGGCCCATCCATCAGCCATGAATCTATGATGATTTGAGATCAATTATCATTGATTCATTGCCAAGGCAAGTTCGAACGATCGCATGTTTACTGCACGAACTTACACCAAGCGTAAACAATGCATGACCAAGAACTCGACTCTTTGACAATGAATCCATGATGATTTAAGATCAAATGTCACAGATTCATTGCTAAAGCCCATTCAAGCAGTTGCACATTGTTCGCACGAGTCACATACAATCCACAAATTATGAAACTATTCTTAACACTCGCTTATCTACTCATGAAACCATGACCCAAAGCTGCATAATGTCCATGTATAGTTCAAAGGGAACTTGGGCATCACAAAGCCTAGACTAAAGATGTGAGTGACCAAGTTATAGTCAATCAAGGTTTCATAGCTTGACGGTTAAAAAAATCATGTCAATAGATCTAAAAGAGGGCTTTGTACCAGATCCCACATCCTATGTTGACGTTTGAATCAGGCTAAAAAGCCTAGGGAAAAAGACTATACCATGTGTAAAAGGAATCAGGTTGGAAGGCTATTCTGCTATATCTAGTTCTATGCTCATATCTGTGCATATATTGCACTTATGTACGCATGCATACATACACCATGCTAACCAATTTGTGTTGCAGCCATTATAGCTTGGAATAAAAGAGGAAAGAGATTTGAATGAATAGAAGTCATAGAAGAGATGGTAGATCAGGAGGAAAGGCTTCGCAAAATGGAAGAAAGTATGGAAAACATGAATAGATGGATGGACCAGATAAGAGAGTTGATTGCTCGAAACAATAGGAATTCAACTGGTAATACTTCAGGAAACCTACACGAGCATGTTGAGAAGCCTCACGGCTTAGGAAACAAAGATAGGGAAGTACGCAATAGGGTTGATGCCCAAGACTTCTGTGATAAGGAAGAATATGAGTGGGTCAAGGATAAAAAACAAATAGAAGCCATAAAAAAATTGATCAAGGACATGGAGAAAGTCCAAGTTGTGGTAAGAAAGAAAGTGGCTGAAGAGCTCAGAGATTTGGAGGATATGAAGTTGATAGGGGATTGTTGTCTCCCACCGAAGTTTAAAATGCCAAAATTTACAAAGGTTGATGGAAGGGTGACCCTAAGTCCGTCCTAAAAAGACACTTGATAGTGCTGGGGACCATTAGACTTTTAGAAGAGTTGATTTTGAGGATGTTCATTTACTATCTTGATGATGATGCCTTGGAATGGTACATCCAACTGGAGAAAGTCGTGAAGGAGGACTGGAATGAATTGGCTGAACAATTTGTTGATCAGTATAAACACAACATTCAGCCAAAGGTGACTTTATGGGATTTAGGAGTCACTTATCAGGAAGTTAATGAGACTTTTTCTGAATACTTGGCTTGCTGGAGGCCAAAAGCAGCCAAAATGGTGAATCGACCGGTGGAAAAAGACCAAGTGAGGATGGCGATCAATGGTGAATATTGTGCCATTAGAGAGAGACTTTTTGGCATCCCCATAAAAACTTTCGAACATTTATATGAATTGGGTGTCTAAATTGAGGTTGCAAAAGCTCAACAAAAGGAAAACTTTTTCTAAAGAGAGACATGGGGAGTTTCAATCAAGTCGATGAATTTGGCACTAGTAATATTAAGATAAAGGCAGTATCTCAATAACGAAAGTTTAGCCGATTGGGGCATCCTTTGTCTAAGATCTTTACTAAGTTGAGGGCCAAAGAGATCTTGCGATGATTGGCTCTGAGAGACCTTCCAAATCCATTGTCAAGGAATTGGCATAATCCTTGACCTAGAAGAACAACAACCAACCATGATTTGAATGATAAACTCTGGGTTGACAGAAGAACAAGTAATGAAATCTATTGATGAAATTGAAAGGACAGATAAGGCCAAAAAAAAAAGAATGGAGCGAGAGAAAAGAGCAAGGAAAAGGATTAAAGAAGCTATGCGAGTGCTAGAGGAGCAAGAAAAAAGAATCAAAGAAGTGATGGGAATTTGGGATGAAATACCCAAAATTGAAATGGTCCACAATTTCTAGGATGGTGATGAAAGTGATGAAGCACCAGTAGAAATTGAGATGGGCTATGCTACCTAGACAAAAGAAGGCAAGTAAGTGGTGGTGTGCCACAGGACCAGAAAAAGGAGAAAGAGGACAATTGGGCCAATAAAGGGAACTGCTCACAAAAGTGGAGGTCATTGAATCAAATGAAGAACATATAAGGGATTTGAAGAATAAGGTTGACAAGATAAGTCTAGATATGGATATATTGAAGTCGCAAGTGACTTTACTGATGGTGCTGCTCATTCAAAAGCTGACTCTTACTTCCCCATAAACCTTGTCACCATATTGATCATCACACCCACAAACTCCAAAAAGCCCTAGTGTTGCCAAAAGAAACTTAAGAAGTAATAATGATAGACTGGCTGCCATGAATGTCAAAGTAAATGTTGCAAAACAGCACTAGAAGAGAGAATTCAGTGAGCTAGGGCGATCCTTATCCCGAGTCTTCAAGAAGCTTGGGGCCTGATCTATGCTTCTGCCACTCACGCCACTGGATCCTCTCCCATCTAATTGAAGAAGCAATAAGTTTTGTGATTTCCATCAAATCCATGGCTGCTTTACAGACGACTGTAGAAGATTATGCCACGAGATATAAGATCTCGTTGACAATGGTAGGATTCTAAATCTTGAAGCTAAACAACCAAACGGTCATTATAATCTGAGTAGCTCGCAATTAATAAAAAAAGCAGTGTTGAACTCCCTCGAACAGATAGTTTAGCCAAGGGCAAGGTAATCAATTATGACAGAGGAACAAGGTTGTCACTTAGGGGAGACTGTCAGGAAGGTGATGTTTTCATTTTGAATTCAGAAACATGATTTGATTTGCTTACTATTCGAGTTAAAGCATATGAGTTGTGTGATCTTTTTGATGATCAATATCCTATGATAGAACCATGATATTCATTGGAAATAGATCATTGATAATGGTTGACATCATGTTTTTTACATGACTGATTCTTTTGCTAGTTAAATTTCATTTTTGATTTCTTCGACACTTAAGCACAATAGCCATGAATGTGAAACCTTTTCACCACTTAGAGAACTTAATTTGATCAAAATTTTGTGTTAAGATCTCATAGGACTCTAGAAGTCATTTGATCACCACTCGAAGTAAAATCCTAGGTTTTACAATGTTGGGGAAATGATCTAGGCCTTTTTTGGATCGATTAAGCCTTTTCAAGCCAACCCATGCATGAATCATTATCCTTAGTGCATCTCATTGAGCTTGATTGAGCCTTTTTTTTGTCAAATCAATAAGAATCGACCCTAAAAATGAAAATCTTTCCTACTTAATAACCTTCACTCGTAGCATATAGATATTCTAGGAAAGAACATCGAGAACTAAACTTACAAAGCAAGCAAAGTGTTGGAAAAAGTTCCTATGCAATGTTTTGCATTTCAAAAAGATGAAACAAAAAAAAAAAAAGAGAGAGAAGAAGGAAAAAGAAGGAAAAGAATAAAAAGAATAAGTGAGCTATCAAAAGACAAAGATACCCAAAAGGTCTAAGAGTTGGTGCTCTCAAGTCTTAGGATAATCTTGTGACTATGGGTGAGATAGCTTTATAATTTTCTCTATCATACCCTAACCCTAGCCTCACATTACAAGCTTGATAAAGCTCTAATGATCCTTGATGCTAGTGATTAACCTACATTATAGAGAGTGGTGTGAAAAATAGGCCTATGGTAGTCCTTTTTGCTTCATTAGAGATTGACCACTAGCTTCTATTCATGTAAGGCTATCCGAGTTTCAAGAGGTGAAATATGATTGGCTATATACACACACACACACACGAAGAATCTCGAATGAAATGATGAATTGAAGTTCTGAATAATCATAATGTTCATGTATTCCCTTTGAGCTATTGAATATGAGGAATCCTTAAGGAGCCCAATTATGAGTGAAATTGATTCACAACTCACGTGTTTGGTGCGCTACAATAGAGTATCGACAAAAGTCAAAGATTGAGGGTGTGTGCTTAGCCTCGCTTTTGGACTAACAAAAGTTTGAAATGGGAGGCAAGTGACGAGTAAGAAGTATTTGATGTATTCATAGCACCGTATGCTAGCACTTTGTCGGTGATTGGCACCTTTCGTGCCGTACACATTATGCTTGATATGTTGAGACACTTTGAGAATCCGTCGAGGAGTACAAGCGAGAGCAGACATCTAATAATAGTAAACTCTTCATAAAAGGGGTAAGATTCTTTAGCGGTTAGAATGAAGAACGTGATCTAAGCAATTCACAATAGCTTCAAAGAGAGCAGTGTTGAGTAGGGAATGTCCAGTTGATACAGATTACTTACTTTAAGAAAGTGTTAATATGTCTGGCACTTCACCTGAGGTTGCCTCAATCATCTCAAAAAGCATACGAGAAACAATGAGATATGGAAGTGTGACGTATAAGGAGGAGTTACAAGGTGACTACGACAATTGATTCTCAAAATAGATGGAAGTAGAATCTCTTTTTAGCAAAACTAGGGGTGAGGCAGATAGAGGAGTTTTATGAGAGAAACATTATACACAAATTTGGGGTACTGCACCGTGTGGTGACTCATGACGTGAAATAAGTTTGAAACAAGGAATCTATCCTAGAGACACAAGATCAAGCACCATTGCAGACTGCAAGCAAATAGCCCAAAATGAATAATGGTCAAAACCAAAAAATCCCCAGTACCAAAAATCTCCAGAGCAAACAAATTTGAAAGAAGACATTCTAAGCCATCCCAAATATCCTGTCTTATCGGTCGGGTAATCTCTAGTGTCTTTGCTTATCTGCTCCACATCTTCCTCCTATTTGACACTATTTTAAAAGTTATATAATGAAGTTGACCAGACTTGGGATCAACTTCTGTTTTATTGATGCTGGTCTGCCTCTTGCTAAAGTTGGCCGCCTAACCTGAGAAAGCAGAAGCAAAAGTTGGTATATAATTGCATAAGTATGGAACACGCATACATAACATTTGTATAGACATTTTGAATAAATTATGCAGGGACAGGTAAAGAATAGGAAAAGCGAGAAAAAGGATACAACTCAGCATTAAGAAGATCAAACGTTGGAGTGGACATCCCACTAGTTAATTCCAAGCTTTTGAGAGATTGATCTCCACCTATGCTGGAGGCAATATGATGGTAATGTTTTCAATGATTAGAAAGAGGCAAAAGTGAGAGAAATCAACAAAGATGAGCAACAATCAGGAGCATCAGAATAAGCATATAGTAAAGAAATGACTAAGCACATTCAAAGGGCAAGACTTCAGTCAAATAGTAGGGGTAACCCCCAAACAAAAAAGGATTAGCTTTTGCAAAAATAGCAGTAGCAACAGAATACGAAGACCAACTTCCCATAAGAAAGCATGACAATCTAGTCAAATACTAGGGGTAACCCCCAGATGAGGAAGGATCAATCCCTTTAGGATTATCAGTAGATTAGAAGGGGGAGGACCGACCCCTTTTCAAGCAATGACAATATGTCGTAGACACAGTCTAGATGAGAGTCGACTTCATTGTAATTGCTTTTTAGAGAAGGAAACTGATGATCAAAATGGAGTGTGGCCAAGTGCTGAGCAAAATTTACAAGAAATGTAGTATTGAAGAATTCCCCAACAAAGAAACTTAAAAATTTACATACTCGAAAGTTTGCATCAAAACCACAATCTAGAAGGGGCCCAGGTTGTTCAAGAACTAGACTGGATTCAATCCCAGCTGAGCATAGTGAACAAACATCCTAAGTAGAGTACAGTACATAATAGACAAGAATCCCTAGTGGAGCAACAAATCCAATATGATCCCTTCATCTTAGTGAAACAAGTACCAAACCAAACCCCAAAAAGAGCAGAAATTGAATAAGACGTTCTTGAAAGACACAAGTCATCGAACCAATTCCCCAGTAGAGCATCATATTTCACTTGAGTAAAAAATACCGATAGCCTTCAAGCCACCATGAGGCACAATCTGACTGATAGTGGTCTTCAAACTGCCCTATGGCGTAACCAAGAATGGTCCTTAAGCCACAAAAAAGGAAACTCGATCAGAATCTACCAACTTTGCCTTAAAAAAAAAAAAAAAAAAAAGAGAGAATAGTTTCAATTAGCCGAGGAAGAAATTAATCCAAAGACCTCATGAAAGCAAAAAGTACCATGATCTTAACCCCTCCATAGCCAAAATTTTAGAGAAAACAGAGCTAAAACCCTTCTGTGCCATCAAATTATCAATAACCATAATGCCCTCAAAATGCCAAAATTATCAAAATACCCCTACATCACCAGACTACCAAAATACCCTTAAAGAACATAGATTCACACCAACATCCCCAGGGAGCATAGATTCATTATTAGACAACATAAATTTACAATGTGATCCCCAATAGAGCCACAAATTCCACTCGTGACATCAGAGAGTAATAATATCAAATCCCTAGTGCAATACAACACAAATCAAGAAGATAGTAAAAAAGCAAGGGGCCACGAGACTAAGGATCCCATATCAAACTTGGCAAGACATGAACTCACGAAAATTCGAGACCGAGGAGGACATAGAACTCGATGCCAAGGAACAAGACTTGGAATGGGAGGAAGTTGGAAGGCAAGAAGCTTGTCAAGATTCAAGCATGAATGATGAGAAGACTCAACGTATAGCCCTTTTGGTGGCAGAGGTGTTCATTAAAGGAAAGGGTTGGGTCCCTATTGTAGTTAAGGGATATGATGACCCTTATGTTGGTAAATCAAGGCCAAAATATGTCATTTTTAGTGATGACGAAGGTGAGGGGAAGAGAGAGATCACAAAAAAGAGTAAACAAAAGTGTGAGAAAAAAGTAGTGTTTGAAAAGAGGGCACTTAGTGTAAGGTAGAATATGTAATGGGGATTTGTGCGAATGAGGCTTTCATCCTACCAGAGTGCTTGTGATCATGGCACTGTGTTAAAACCTCTTTTGAGACTTAGGAAAACACAAACAAGCTGTAGGCATGTCTGAAGAATGAAGTCGCCACCCAATTTTTTTATTAGAAAAATAGATAATGACAATCCGATCTCTTGCTTCAGGGTCTAAACTATCCTTATCCTTTCAGACATGGGTTTAGAAAGTTAGGTACGGGCCGTTAACTCGCCCAGATAACAATTCGGCCTCTACTAGGAAATATCAAATAAAAATAGCTTGAAGTTGTTATACAGTCCTCTTAAATTGTTCATTTTTATGCACACATTTTCAATTTTATCTTTTTTAAATAAATAAGGTGATATTCAATCAACAATAGTTGTATATTCATACAAAGAAAAAAGAAGGAGAATAGAAGTATATTTCCTTTCAAACATGGGTAATGGGAGGAGGATTACAACAATTGTTTTTCAACAACAAAGTAAATTCTAGCTCTAACACTACAAATATTCAAAGATAAGATATAACATATTCATGCATATTGTATATTCAATCCAATCAAATCAGTTCAAGACTCGATAAATAAGGAATTTCTTACCATCATATGTGAGTCTATTCAATATTTATCAAGCCTCTTCAAGCATATATTCATCGTATATTTATTCTAATTATTCATTCTAAGTCATGGTCCCTCACCATCAATGTGAGTCAACTGCCACTTCATGGCATTATACAATTATACTTTTAAACATGGTCTATTCATATATTCATTCATATCAATCAATTAAAATTCTAATTAAGGTCATAAACTAAAGTCATGGCAATTCTACCTAGATTTGATATTTTTTATCATGGTAATTCTACCTAAGCATGGAAATTCTAGCCTATTCATAGTAATCATAGTGAATAATGGCATTTCTAGCCTAAACATGGCATTTCTTGCCTAATTCAATCAATCAATATCAATCATGGCTATTGTAGATCAATTTGAACACTCAAAGGTAAACATAGTAATTTTTACCTATTCTATGCTATTTCCTAGCATGCTTCAAAACAGTCATAAGTTCAATTCCTAACATGATTCTAATCATATGCTCTTAAGCATGATTCTAGACATGTGCTCCTAAGCATGATTTTAAGCATTTGCAAAGAAAAAAAACTCCTAGCATGACTCTAAATTAGGATGAGAAAGCAGACTTATCTTAACACTCATATCCATCTTGCAAAACAAACAAGAGTTAGAACAATTAATAATAACCCTAAACATGCTTCTAAGCATCAAATTAAAACCTAAACATTCTTATTTTAAGCATAAATAAACTTAAACATGCTTATTCTAAAGCAAAAAAATTAAAAAAAAAAATTAAAGAAGAAGAGAGGAGAGATAAGAGAGAAGTGCTTTCAAGTTGTACCCCTACCGGGTTTATAGTAATAGAACGGCTAGAAAAATATTGAAGGAAGGACAGTCGACCAATTGTGTGAGGGCCATCGACCGACAATGGGATAGTTGGTTGGCTATAGGTGGACCACTGGCTGGTGGTTGGACATTCGGCCAACTGTCCTACAACCGTTGGTCGGCTATAGCCCACCAAACCCTTCGATTTTGTATTTTTTTAATGTGGTCCCTTTTGACCTTCGATCATTCAATCATGCATAACTCATTGAGTTCAACTTTAATTTGTGATCCATAAAATTTTTGAAAACTAGACATCCATAGATTCATAAGGGTATATGATTCATTATCATATTCCTCCTAGATTAGTTTATGTGATTTTTCAAAGTCATGTGTCAGTTTTTAAAGCTTTCAATCGGTTTTTCCAACTCTCTTCTTTTTGCTTCAAAAGGCATTTTGGTCCTTTCTTTACTCTTCATTCATCATTGAGCCCCAAAAATTCAGTTTCTGCAATTTGGGATGAAGAAACAATTTGTAACTTTTGGGGTAGTTTTAGTGACAATAAGGGAGAAAAAAGTAATTTTTGGAATGATATAGGTAATGAAGAGGAAGAGATAAAGAATTTCAGGGATAACTTTAGTGGATAGGAGGAGGTAGTAGAGAAGAATAAAAATATCCTAGATAACTTCGAGGATGACTTTAGCGATGAAAAGAGAGAGAAGAGGAATGAAGAAGACGTGCAAGGTGTGACAACAAGTGAACGATTTTATCTAGGCCCAGTCCAAGACAAAAATAATGAAATTAGGGAGAAGGAAGAAAAGAAAGAAGAGGATGATGCAATGCTTAAGCAACTTAAGAAGATCCAAGCCAATGTCAATATTTGGGATCTTCTTATAGCTTCTTAGAAGCGTAGAGAGGTAATGGTGAGGTCACTTGTAGACATGCACATCTTAGTTTTATCAACACTTAGGAGATGATTGCTATTGTGATATTAAAAATTGAGGATAGAGGAGTAGAAGATTAGCCCATGATAAAAAAATGAAAAGGGGATCATTATTTTCTCTGGTGACATTTTGCCCATTAAAGGGAAGGAGCACAATAAAACCTTGTTCATAGTTGCTGAGATTGGAGGCAAGAAGACTTCTAACGTGATGGTAGATGATGGCTCTGCTATCAACTGCTACCTCGCAAAATTTTGCATAAGTTTAGGATTGGGAAAGAGGACTTGGAGACTTCCCATATGGTGATTCGTGCTTATGATAACTCTCACAAATGTGCGATTAATACCTTCAAGGCCTTGGTTAAAATGAGGCCTATTGAAACTATTGTGGAGTTCACCGTGCTTTACATACCTCTCAAAATGTTGCATTATTAGGGCATGCATGGTAGCATCCATTGAGTGGGATTCCTTCTACTTTGCACTAGTTAATCAGGTTTAATCTGGATGGGGAGATCATCACTATTAGAGCTAAAGCGTCACCTGCTTTGAGTATTGCTAAAGGTGAGATGACTTTAATGAGTGGGTTCCAAGTGGCCATGATTGGAGAAATCAATCCTGTTGTTGTAAGAATAATGAAGAAGTAGGGTACATGTCTTGCATCAATTTGGGCAAGACTTATGTGGGTGTTCTTACTTTTTCAGAATTCAAAGGCCAATTGGACAAAAGGTGACTAGGCTATGAATTTGGAGAGGACAATCAATTGGTCAAAGGTAAGCAAATATGGGTTCCCAAAAGAAAAGGCATAAGGTTTGTCAAAGCCAATGAGCTACTATACATCGAAAAGGTAGAACCATGGGAGCATCATGGGACTACCAACCCTAGGTTTGAGATATTTAATGATGTGGTAAATTTCAAGGCCTAGGTTGAAAAAGACAAGCTGGTAGAAAAAGTAGAGAAGTTGAGTATCAAGCAAAAGCCTGCATATGAAGGAGTGATTTCATATGAACTCGCAGCCATGGTGGAGAGTGACATTGAAGATATTCCTATTGAAGAAGATTTTGTTTTCATTTCTAAATTGTTTAAAGACAATGTTTTTGTTTCCAAGTTCGATGCAATAAAGTTTGATTTTGCTCACTTGTGTGATGTTTCTCCTTATGGTTGCATACATGATGATTCTTATTTCACAAGCATATTTGACATTCATTCCATTCAATCGCATTATATTAATCTTGGTAAAATTGAGCATCCTAAGAATATATGTATTGCACATGACACAACTCCTAAAGAGAGAGGGAGAAATTATATGATAATTTTGAAAGAGAAAGAAGTTTTCACCTAGTCCTATGATGATATGCCTGGACTTGATAAAAGCATTGTTGAGAATACTATCCTGACATACCCACACATAAGGCCCCTGTAACAGAAATTAAGAAAGTTGAGACCAGAGTGGGCATAATTGATCAAAGAGGAAGTGACCAAACGGATTGATGCTAAGTTTCTATATATGGTGAACCACCCAGAATAGCTAGCTAGCAAAAATTATATCAGTTCCTAAGAAGGACAGTAGGCTGAGAATGTATGTTGATTATAGAGACTTGAATAAAGCTTCTCCAAAAGATGATTTTGCACTACCGGATATTGATATCTTGGTAGATAGTACAACTACAAGCAGAATGTTTTCTTTTGTTGACGGGTTTTCAAGTTATAATAAGATCCTCATGGAAAACAAAGATAAGACAAAGACAACTTTTATCACTGAGTGGGAGACCTATTGCTATAAGGTGATGCCTTTTGGGCTGAAGAATGTAAGAGCTACCTACCAAACAATGGCTACCGCATTGTTTCACGACATGATTCATCATGAAATTGAAGTCTATGTTGATGACATGATGGTTAAGTTAGAAACATATGAAGGGCATTTTAAAGCTTTAGAAAGATTCCTAGAACGAGTTTGAGGTATAACTTGAGGTTAAATAGAAAAAAGTGCATCTTTGGAGTAACTTCAGGGAAGCTGTTGGGTTACATAGTAGGGAAGAATGAAATAGAGGTAGATCCAGACAAGGTAAAAGCAATCCAAGAGATGCCAGCATCGAAGACAGAGAAGGAAGTTCGTGGGTTTTTGGGGTAGTTACAATACAATAGTCGATTCATTGCAAAGTTTAGCACAATCTCCTCTCATATTTTCAAGCTTCTAAGGAAGAATTAACCCATGGAGTGGAATGATCAGTGTCAAACAGCATTTGAGAAGATCAAAGAATATTTGACAAATCCTCCTATTCTTAGGCCACCAAAGCCTGGGAAATGTTTGATCTTGTATTTAGCAATTAAGGAAAAAGCCATTGGAGCCATGTTGGCACAAGCAGATGAAAACGGGATTGAACATGCCATCTATTACTTAAGCAAGAAGTTGCTACCATATGAGATGAAGTATAGTCAGGCCGAGAAGACATGTTTGGCTTTGGTATGGGCTTCCAAAAGATTGCATCATTATTTTTAGTCCTATCTAGTGAAAGCTACGTCAAAATCAAATCCAATGAAATATTTGTATGAGACACCTTCCTTGGTAGGGAAATTTGCAAGATGGTTGATTCAATTGTCCGAATTTGACATTGAATATGTAACCAAAAAGGTTGCGAAGGGAAGGATGGTCGCTAAATTTCTAGCCATGAATCCAACTGAAGATGATAAACTTAGGGAGCTAGAGTTTCTTGATGAGCATTTGGGGTAATTACGATCATGGGATGGCAAATGTATTTTGATGGTGCAGCAAGTAGAAAAGGTGCAAGGAGTGGACAACGAAGAAATGTTGCCTTTGGCCAAGAGCTTGAATTTTAATGTCATTAATAACATGGCTCAATATGAAGCTTGTGCTTTTAGTTTAGCAGCTTTAGTAGCAATAGGGGTAGAAGAAGCAGAAATACTGGGCAATTCTATGTTAGTTATTTTGCAAGCTAAGGAAGAATGGGATGTTGAAGAAGATAGATTCAAGCCCTATTTAGAGCATATAAGGTTATTAGTGACAAGATTTAAAAGGTGTACTTTCACACATGTGGCACAAGAGCATAATCAGGTGGTTGATACCTTGGCAACTTTAGCTGTTCTATGTGAAAAGGTTAAAGAGGTGCCAAGTAAACCATTGATAGTGGTACAAACATGGGCTCCATGCTATGAAGAAATAAGGGTGATGGAACCAGGGGCAGAAGAGAAACTTTGGCATTAGGATCTGAAAAGATACATAGAACATAGGGTACTTCCTGAGCAAGCTGACAAAAGATACTTCCTGAGCAAGCTGACAAAAGATACAAGAGAATCTTACAGTGGCTGACATAATAATTCACATGTCATGGTGGGTTATGTACAACAGGATAATCGATGAGATGCAATTACCATGTGTGGATCAACATGAGGCCAAGAAGATTATGGATGACAAACACTGGGGTATCTGTAGGTCACAGATGAATGGATTGGTGCTAGCCAAGAAAATCATGAGACAAGGATTTTTTTGGTTAAGTATAGAGACAGATTGTATTCAATTTGTTAAGTCATGTCATCAATGCCAGATACATGGAGACTCGATACATCTACCTCCTAGGGAGTTGCAAACTATGTTTACCTTGGTCGTTTGCTGCTTTGGGACTTGATATTGTTGGAGAAGTGAAGCCATTAGCTTCAAATGGCCATTGCTATATTGTTATGGCAATTGACTATTTCTCAAGTCGGTATAAGCAAAATCTTTTAGCAAATTGGGAGCAAAACAAAAGGCTAGATTTATTGAAAAACACATAATATGTAGATTTGGTGTACCATATCATGTAGTCACAAATAATGGTGTGCAATTTCAAGCAGAAACTAAAGTGTTACTATAGAAATATAATATTGAGCGTCATAAGTCCTCTCCCTATAGACCATAAGCTAATGGAACAGTAGAGGCTGTTAACAAAAACATTAAGAAGATGCTTGCCAAGACTGTATAGACTTATAAAGATTGGGTTGACAAATTACCTTTTGTATTGTGGGGATATCGAAGTTCCACTTGAGTAGCTCCATTCTCCCTACTTTATGGTGTTGAGGTAATTTTACTAGTTGATGTTGAAATGCAATTAGCTAAAATTTTGATTGAAGCAGGAATTCCAGAAAATAGGGGGTCAAAAATAGATGTGAATAATTGCTATTGTTGGATGAGAAAAGGGTGAGAGCACTTTATCACATGTAATTGTATCAACAGAGGGTAACCTGGGCTTTCAATAAAAAGGTGAAGAAAAGGGAGATGAAAGAGGGTGATCTTGTGCTTAAACAAACTAGGCCCATAGTTTTTGATCCCAGAGGAAAATTCAAACCTAAATGGGAGGGGCCTTATATAGTACAAAAGATATTATCAGGAGGCACTATCAAACTATTAGCCATGGAGGGCAATCAATTTGTTGAACCAATAAACATCGATAGGCTAAAGAAATATTATTTGTGAGGAGAAAAATAATTAGAAAACCTGAAAAGGCTAGTTAATGACAGGAGTTGTTTTATATGCACATATCATTCTAAACAGTTGTAATTTGATTAATAAATAAAATGCAATGTTTGGAAACAAATATGTTTTGACAATGACTGTCATTATTGTAAAAATGGAAAATATCTAACAAAAAGCAATCAATGTCTTCGTTGTTTCTTTGTTAATGGCTCAAGTAGTTAAAATAAAGATTGCTGTTCAACCCAATTCTGATAGATATCATCTGTTGTGAGATCAGTGGAATGGAACAAATTCCATTCAATCTGGCGATGAGGCCAAATTTCTCAAACATGAGTGAGGAAGCACTCGAAGAGTCTTTCAAGACTAAAGATGGGCACGTGTGTCATGATTCTCTACTTCAATCCATATTGGCAGCAAATTTGAGAAGGACATAGAAAGAGCTATGAGTGAGACCAGTTAATGGGATATAGTTAGTATACGTGCAAGTGGTCACATGTTGTAACCGCTACAAAGGGCATAACCAACGAATGTTTATATCTAGGATCACTTGAAGATGCTTTGTCAAGTGGCTTAATTGTTAAAGTCTATGACGAGTGTGATATTGAGGTATATACCTAGCAGGATCTATCTATGGTGGTGCTAAGATGGGTAATTTCTCTTAAAGCCAAATCTGAAAGCGGAAGAAAGTAACCATAAATGGAAAAGGATAAAAAAAGAATCCCTTACCTAAAGTAATAAGATACTACCTAGAAAACATTGACTTTGACCAGTTCTTACATAATCAAGTCCATGCAAAGTCTCCACAAGCACCAAGGGTACCAGAGTCATCTCAAAAGTCATCCGAGGAATAAGATGTATCAATAAGGGATACCCATAACCATCTTCAGAAACAAGTAGGAATTGGGCCATAAGACAAAACTTCAGAATTCGGGAAGCAAAAGTGGAAGCCTTGTCAATTTTTCCTAATACGTGGAGAAGGGAAGGCAACATGACCTCCCGTTTACCAAGTGTCCACCCATGCTCAAATGGGTAATGTAAAAGAAACCAATAAGATCATTTAAAGAAGGTGACTTCAAAATAAGGAGAATAATTCCTCAAATAGGGGGCAAAGCTCTTGTCCACTGAAATGGAAGACATGATTTTGCAAGGTCCCAAAATACATTCAAATTCCTCAAGTTTGACATGTTGTAGGAATCTTAGCCCGTGTAGCTCATTTGGCTGAAGAAATCACCAATCTGCATCCTTAAATGATTTGAGATGTGATTTTATGATTTTGAGAGTGGGCTCATCATCTTGAGTGTTATGTGAGGAGTTAAGGGGTGAAAGGAGGCTTATATAGGGTGAAAAGAGACCCCAAGGAGTCTAAATCCATTTCACGGTTTGTTTAGGCATCAAACGCGCATGAGACATGTGCATGCCTATCACATAACAATCCCACGCCTATCCTTACAACAGGTGCACGGCTTATCAATGGGTGTACGCCTATTTATTCTGAATAGTTGCAGAAATTCATGGAAACTGGTTATTTTTTAGTTGTATATCTGCATTACTGTTATTATTAAACAGGATATGAAGGAAAATGAAATTTTTTATTCATATCTAAATGTTGCAAAGTTCAAAATAACATCAAAAATTTGAATCTTAAAGAGTTCCAAAAGTTCTATATAAAGCCTAAAAATCTATGCAATAAAAGCAGTCCATCAGCTACTGGGTACTATCGCCTCTAATGTCTCCATGATCCTGCCCTTCTCCACCAAGGCAAAGCCTAGTAATCTCTGCCTCTAAAGCAAGGATCCTCTTTGCCATAGTCTAATCCAGGCCATGTACACGTTAGCTTTTGCATATAGATTCATCTAATAACACATGCGTACATTTTAACATTTTTGTGAAAATACCTTACCTTTCCTGAAAGCCCATCTGCTAGATGTATCCTCGAGAGGCCAAGGACAGTGCATGTAATGGAACCATGGTATCATGAGGCTTTGGTACACATAAAAAATCGATGTCAGAATTGTTTTAGAAGAATACAAGAGAAAACATAAATGATAGAGCAGATTTATGTGCATTGTCTCTACTGGAAAGAAGGTAAAGGTCATGGAAGGATCAATGAGGAATGTGTGCCATTGCCTAATCCCCTCCCTGCTCATCACCAAAACATGACCTTTAGGAGAAATAGCAAGGCTGCCAACTGTCACTCTAGGGGGAGGAGCCTAACTAGTAGGAGGAGATATGGAATCATCTCCTGTACCGAAAGAACCAGCGCGAGTAGTGCGACCTCTCTTTTGAGCAGGACCAGATCCAGAAGCAGCAACAATAAGAACATATGGAATGTAAAGCAACTCTCTAGGCTACAATAGACAAGCATAGGCTCGATTTGCATAAGCCATCTCAGCAATAGGAAAAGCTAAATCCTCTACCTCTATCCCAACGTGGTATAACTCTTAAGTATTATTAACCAGTTGCTTAATATCTGCCATTAGACGAGAAGGAGAAGAGGGAATGCGGTGTGCAGTAGGTCCTTCATTCCAATGATGTACTCTCTCATTGAGATACCAGATCAAACTCTCAGGACCCTGGAAGAGTATCCTCATGTCTAGCAAAGGTCGAGCACCCCTCATAGCATCATCTTAACGCTCCTGAGGCTTCCAAAGCTGGCAATTAATCTACAAGAGGAATTCAAATAGGTAAATATAATGATGATTTTTTGTTTTAGGAAAACTATTTTTTTTTTTGTTATGTGATCCTAGATGAGGTCTTTTATCGTTCCTCTCAGATGGGCCAAGTCATGAGAAGCATCAGTATCTTTACGCCTTTTCGACTAGGCATAAGCACAAGGATACCCATCATCTGTTAGCAAAGTAGTGGACTTTGGAAGAAGCCCAATCTCATAAGCCCATATTTGTGAAATAAAAAAAAAAAGGAAGAAGCAAATTTATACATGCTATGATAGAAAATAGTGCAAGGGATAGGTGCATACCTCAATCATGGAGCAAAGCCTCCTATCCTTTGCATGTATCTGCAGTCACGGTCCAAATAAAGGTACAGGTAAGATAAGGCAAGACTCCCCATGTAAACACTTGATTTTTGAGGCTCAATGATGAAGTGAAGATGAATGTTGAGCAATGAAAATGATCAAAATGCCCTTGGCAGAAAAAGGAAGAAAGACGAAAAGAAACCGATCGAAAGCTTTGAAAACTAACACGACTCTGACAGTAATAGAAATTAATCTAGAAAGAATCTGATGATGAGTCATATACTGTTGTGAAGCCAAAGATATCTAGTTTTCACAAAATTTTACGCATCACAAATCGGAGTTGAAATCGAAGAGTAACGTGTGATCAAATAGCTAAAGGTCAAAAGGAACTGCATTGAAAAAATGCAAAACTAAAGGGTTTGCTGGGCCACAATCGGTCGATGGCTGTAAGATAGCTGGCCAGCTATTGTACCACCGGTCGGTGGCTACCTAAAGCCAGCTGACCCTTGTATATTTAGAAAATTTTGATTTAGACCTTCCTTTTTTGTTTTCTGCTTCTTTTTTTAACTTCAACCCTCTCCTATATAAATACCCCCTCTCCTCACTTCACAACACACACTGAAATCCTCTCTTCTCCCTCTTGAATACACACTTGAGAACTCAAGAAGTCTTTTCTAGTTTAAAGTTTTTCTAGGCATTCTATTATTCTAAACCCAGAAAGGATACGTCTTGAGAGCAGTCCTCTTTTCTCCCCCCTCTTTTCTTATTTATTTTTCTTGCTTAGAATTAAGCATGCCTAGACTTTATTATGCTTAAAATGAGCACGATTAGGATTTATTTTAATGCTTAGGAGCATGTTTAGGTTTATTATGAATTGTTTTAACCCTCATTTGTTTTGCAAGGTGGAAATATGTGTCAAGGTAAGTCATATTTTTCTCGTTTATCAGAAACATGTTTAGGAGTTTATTTTTTTGGCGAATGCCTCAGAATCATGTTTAAGAGCTCATGATTAGAATCATACTAGGAAGACTTATAATTCTTGAAGCATTTTAAGAAATAGTATAGAATAGGTAAGAATTACTATTTTACCTTTGAGTGCTTGAATTGGACTATAATAGCCATGATTGATATTGCACTATAAGAAAAAATGCTCATAATTGTGGGCTTTTAACCCACAAGTACTGAATACTTGTGGTTTTACAACCCACAAGAATGACATTGACAAATATTTCTTTATTTGTGTGTTGGTCAAACTTGTAAATAAAATCTGCAACATATTTATCACATATAAAGCCACAAATATGTAACCTATAAAATTGCCTTTCTTTTAGCTATATTTTTCACTTCTTATGATATTTGTGGATTTTTAACCCACAAGTATATATTTTTGGATTTTAAAAAAAAAAAAAACCATACTTGAAGATTTGGAATCGCCAAGTATGATATATATATTTATTAAAAAATTGCTTCAACAGAATTTGGAATATTATTAACTTGATTTTCAAAATTCACCATATTTTTAAATCAAATCTCTTTTATAATACATTAAACCAATAAAATAAAGTTCTTGTGATCAAAAGAATCCATAAAGCATTTATTTACCAAGTAGAAATAATATTGTTCAGTAACTTAGTAAACAATTAATAATCAATGCATAAACAACATTATAAATATAATTAGCAATCTCACAATATTAAACAATAAACTCAAACTTCCAACTTCTAATTGTAGTGTATCTCACAATAAACAATGCCTAAACTAACATAACAATTTGTGTATTTTTATCCAATAAAACTTAGAGAGGTACTTTTAAAATTGAAAACAAATGGGTACAACTTAGATTCCCCATAGTGGCAATGTTCGGAAAGTGTAGTACAAGTATAAGCATAATAAAAATAACTCACTAGCCAAATTCTTGATAGAGCTCCAGAACTTTGCCCTTAACCTGCACTTCCTTTCTTCTTTCATTAATCACTTTACCAATCTTCTCTACATCAATTCCAACCTACAAGAAGCAATGAATCACTACAACATTCAAAACCTTTTGCGGCGGGCCAAAACCGCCGTAAAAACATTTTGACGGCGGTTCTACGGCGGTTCAAGCCCGCCGTAGAAACAACCGCAGTAAAAGATTTTACGGCGGTTTTGGCTCGTCGCAAAAGTTCTTTTACGGCGGTTTTCGTGATCGACGTAAAAATGCACGACGAAGTGCCACGTGTGTGTAAGAGGACCTTTTACGGCGATTTTATAACCGCCGTAAATTTGCGTCGAACTTGAAACCGCCGTAAATAAATAGTAACCGCCGTAAAAAGTAGCAAGTAAAACGACGCCGTTTTGATCGTTTTTTGCGTCGAACATTAAACCGCCGTAAAATCTTCACGTAAAACGACGTCGTTTTGATTGGGTGTATTTACGGCGGTTCTTGAATTGCCGTAAATGTGCAATAAACCGCCGTAAAATACTTTTGTAAAACGATGTAGTTTTAAACATTTGGTTTTTACGGCGGACGTCTAAACCGCCGTAAAAGGTCATTTTTGAAACAAAAAAAACCGATTCTGTTTTTATGTTATTTCCTGTTTCCAGATTCAACAACCTGTCTCAAAACAAATATATATTGTGATAAGTATCTTCCATCATTCCATCAATATAACAATCTCAAATCAAATATCAATTTTTGTCACATAAAATGATTAATCACAATTTAAGAAAACCAAACATAACTCAATCATCATCCATACAGTCTATCATTATATAATAAAATATAATGTCAAACAACTCAATTATATACATCAACAACCTCGACATAACTCAACATCTGAGAAGTAAGCTGTAAAACTTGACAAACAACCTGCAAGAATAATTTGTAACCAAGATTATAATCTTTAAGTAACATTATGAATCTTAATACAAATTGTATATTTTTATTTATATACCTATTCGTTCCCGTGGTTTGAATCAAGATCGTTTGTTCCATGACTATCATACTGGAAACGAGTATGATGTCCACTTGAAGCATCTGGGACCTATTTATAAAAAAAAATATGAAACATAAGTTAAAAATATGAGTCAACTGAAACTACATTTTCAACTTGAAAGATAAGTAAATACCGGTCTTGTAGCTCGCCGCTCTGCAAATTCTGGAAACCTCTCCTGCAGGAAGGAAACGACTTCATCATACATCATTTTCATATTGTTGTGATCTTGCTTCAAGTTGTTGTGTGCTTCATTCAAGTTTCTGTGTGCTTCCTTCAAGCTGTTGTATTCTTGCTGCAAACTACCCAACTCTTCCCTCAAGTGAATATCAGATGAGCTGGTGTCTTGAACATCAGTCGGAGATGGACCAAAGCCATATGTCCGAGCATAACCACGATGATCAGGTCCCATTACATTGCCAAATACTTCTTCTTTCAGTTGTTGAGTTTGTTGGTCTTATGGAAACTGAGACAAACCTTCATTGAATTGGCTCTGTACCATAATGAAAAGAAATAACAACTTAATAATGACAATGTATTAAGCAAAAATTAATTTTTAAATAGTGGATGAGTAATTAAGTTCAAAAGATCAAAGAACTTACAATTATTTCTGCACTTTCATCATCACCTACTTCCCCATTACTTTTTGTTCTTGTCTTCACGAAGACACTAATGCGATCAGTTTGCTCTCCATTTCTTATCATCTAAACAAAAAAATATCAGAACTACAATAATACAACTACTAAAAGAGAGTAGAAGCAGATAACGAACAATTAAAAAGCGTGTAAACAAACAAGTGTAACTTACCTCTTCTCATTTTTAGGCAAATGACGTGCGACCTGTTCGATGAAGTGCAACCTGTTGTGCTCGATTTACCTTATTCTTCTCTGCAGCTTCCTGTAATATAAACAATATTAACATATATATAATATGACTTGCAATATGAACAAAACAAAAAAACAAATCTACACTTTTTTAGTTATGTTAGGCATATACTTTGGCTTGTTCTGTTCCCCAATAAGCTACAAGAATCGGCCACTGATCTGGCTGAACTCTAGGAGGAGTGAATTGCAACCTGTCCTCATCCGTATCTTATTTCTTGTAGTACTCCCTCTTTACACGAGCTTTCCGATCTCGCCAAAGGTTCCCAATATGTTGTAAACAATGAGGTCTATACTCATCGGGAACATCTGTATTATCCTGCAAGAACAAATTGCAATAGATTAATGGAGATACAAATACATATACATGTAAAGTATGAATTTATTAAAAATGAATTACCTTCACTTCTTTCCAGATGGCATCCAAAAGATGTGGTGGCATATTTTGCCATCGAGGACAAGTCAATGGAGCCATGTTGCCATTTTTTGCTATGATTCCAAGTTGGGTGGTCAATTTGTCTTTGTTTGTGTTTATTGGTTGCCATTAAGAGTTAAATTGAATGTGCAACCTCTGGCCTGTACCCCACTCACGAACAGTACGTGCTACTCCACGTCCTTTGACAACACCCGATGTACCACCCGTATCTATAAAAAGATATAATAACAAATGTTTAATCAACTTTAAATTGAAAAGAATTTAACGTAAAACTAAACTCGTTGATGTACCTCCATCATTCGACTGACTGTGGGAAGACGCTGCCGACTGTCGTCGAGATTCTGCTTCCCGTTGTATTATACTCTCCATAGAGGTGTCCCTCTGTCTTTTCGGCGGCATGGTGACCTTTTTGGAAAATATTCACATTCATAAAATTCTAAGATCTTTCCTTAAGTTCCATAATAATTATCGTATGCATATAATAAAAAAATAGTTTGAACATCCAGTTCAACTGAACAAAATACATATTTCATTCTCAAAAAATAATAGTTACACGAAGACAAGAGGAAATCACATAAATGCAGAAACAATAATGTTCCCCAAATACAAGCAAGATAAAGAATCACATAATCAATAATAACAACTAAGTAAAGGTACTATCAATCAACATCATCCATCTGATCATCATTATCTTCACGATTGATTGTCACTGTTGTACCCTCAACTCCTTGCCTAACCCATTGCACATCTTCTTCACGAAAGTAATCTCTTTGATCTAGTTGTTGTTGTGCATATAGCTCAACCTCTGGCGCCATGTTCCCAATAGATGAATTTTTGGAATTGAGATCAAAGGTATCTCTTGTTGACATTTTAAGAACAACATGCCAATCTTCATCTACAGGATCTTGAATATAGCAAACTTGCTTCGCTTGACCCGCTAAAATGAAAGGTTCATCATCAATACTGTTATCTTTGTATAACAGATGATTAAAATTAACCATTGTGAAGTCAAACTCATCACACTTCATTCCAGTCCGATTGTCAACCCAATCACACTTGAACAAGATGAAAGTCATGTCATTGACATATCGAATTTGAATTATATCTGTTAACACTCCAAGAAACGTTACGCTGCCAGAAAGAGGGTTTTGATCTCGTGCACTAGCATAACTCAAGGTATCGGCCTTCAAAATAACACCAGATTGTTGAGTGGTTTTGTGTTTATCTGCATCCTTGGTACGAAATTTAAAGCCGTTGACAACATAAGATTTATAGCTACGTGTACCCCATTTAGGGCCATTAGCTAAATGGATGATTTCTTCAGACAATGAAACATTTGAGGTCTCTTGTAAGGAGTGAACCTATGAAAATACATATAGTTAGCAACAACAATCCCTATAGCAACAAAATATTACACAAATTTCTTGCACTTACATGATCTCGAAACCATTCGTGGAATTTTCTGTTATGCTCTTTTTGAATTTCATGAATAGAAGAACGAGGCATTTCATTATGTATTTCGTTGAGATGCTTTCTGTGATAGAAGATATTGAAAGATGTAAAAAAGATATAACAGTTAAACGAACAGAGGTAACAAACGAAATGTGTGCATATCTTACTTTCAAAATGGATCAATAGAAGTTGTATTGACTGGCACATATCTATGTGCTTGAACCCAAGAGATATGATCCAGTTCGAATTGTTGTCCTTCAACAGAGGTACCATCCTTGTTCCGAGGTCCTCGATTGAGTTTAGTTTCCACTTCATCGAGATATCTCGAACAAAAGTTTGTGCACTCATCCATCAGGTATCCTTTAGCAATAGAAGCCTCAGGATGTGCACGATTACGCACATATCTCATTAGAGTTAGCAAATACCTAGAGAACCAATGAAATCTATAAATACCAAGCAATTCATATATAATGTATGACAATTACGAGACATTAACATGGTAGTGGATTGTACCTCTCAATTGGATACATCCATCTAAATTGAACTGGTCCCACTAATGATGCCTCCTGTGCAAGATGAACAGGCAAATGCTCCATAATATCGAAGAACGAGGGTGGAAAGATTTTCTCAAGATGACAAAATGTAAGCACCACTCTATCTTGAATATTATTTAAATCTTCTTCAGTGTTCACTTTTGAGCATAATTGCTTAAAAAAGTTTGCCAATTCAATCAAAGTGGCAAAGACATTTTTCGGTAATGCTCTTCGAGCAGCAAGAGGAAGCAGTTGTTGTAGTAGTATATGATTGTCATGACTTTTCAAACCCGCAATGCTTCGCTCTTTTATGTGAACACACGAGAGATATTTGATACATAACCATCTGGTAACTTCACTTTTTTCAATACCCTAAGAAAGACATCTTTATTTTCTTTGGTCATTGAGAAGCATGCTGGAGGTAAATATAATTTGTTGGCCCCCCGTTCTTGAGGATGCAAAGCTTTTCTAATTTTCATATCCTTCAAATCATAGCGAGCCTTCAAATTATCTTTCGACTTCCTAGGATCCACCAACAATGTCCAAAGTACATTGTCACAGACATTCTTCTCAATGTGCATGACATCAAGATTATGTCTAATCAAGTTATGCTCCCAATATGGTAGTTCAAAGAAAATACTTTTCTTTTTCCAGATGTTTGACTGAATTTGGGGATTATTCCTTCTCCTTTGAAGATCTTCTATCTTATATTCAGTTAATGTATCTTGTACTTGTTGTTTTATATCAAAACCAGATAACCGAGATGGAGCAGGTCCCATATCAGCTCTACCATTGAAGGAAATCCTATCCTTTCGAAATCTATGAGTAGTAGGTAAATATCGCCGATGACCCATATAACAAAATTTTCTACTATGAGACAACCATTTGGAAACCGTATTTCCTAAATAACAAGGACATGCTTTCTCCCCTTTTGTACTCTAGCCTGATAAATTCGCATATGCCGGAAAGTCATTGATGGTCCACAACAAAGCTGCATGTAGCTTGAACATTTGTTGACACGATGCATCATAAGTTAGTACGCCTTCACTCCATAAATCTTTCAATTCCTCAATCAATGGTTGCATGTAGACATCAATTTTATTCCCAGGACCTTTAGGACCATCAATGAGTACAGACAAAATGAAAAAACTTTCTTTCATACATAACCAAGGAGGCAAGTTGTACGGTATTAACACAATAGGCCATGTACTATGTGTTGACCCAGGTATGGCAACCCAAGAGGGGGGGGGTGAATTGGGTTTTTATTTATAAAAACGAATTTAGAAAACTTTTCTTGAAAGTTCAAAATTATTTAACTCTTTCTTTGAGAATAAAGATGAAGAAGATGAAAATATAAGTTATCTAAGATGCAATCAAGAGTATAACAATATTGAACAATCACAAGTGCAAGTAAATGTAAAGAGGAAAAGGAAAGAGAGAGTGCAAACTCAATTTACGTGGTTCGGCAAACCTTGCCTACGTCCACGGGCTCCTAGCTCCACAAGCTACACAAGCTAGGCTTTCCACTAAGTTGTAGAAATCTTTACAACTTGCTTGATGAACAACCTCACCAAGACTTTTTTCTTCAACCCTTGATAACACCACACCAAGAGTTCTTCTTGATGAATAACCTCACCAAGGCAACTTTCTTCAACCCTTGATAACACCACACCAAGAGTTCTTCTTGATGAATAACCTCACCAAGGCAACTTCCTTCAACTCTTGATAATACCACACCAAGAGTTCTTCTTGATGAACAACCTCACCAAGGCAACTTCCTTCAACTCTTGAAAACACCACACCAAGAGTTCTTCTTGATGAACAACCTCACCAAGGCAACTTCCTTCAACTCTTGATAACACACAACAAGAGTTCTTCTTGATGAACGACCTCACCAAGGAAACTTTCTTCAACTCTTGATAACACACAACAAGAGTTCTCTCAAGGATAACTATTATCCTTTACAAGAATATCTCACTCTCACCACAATACAAGAACAAAGATAATTTTTACAACAAAAGTATAACTCTCTTCAAAGAGTAGATAAATAATATAAAATCTCTCTAGACTTGATATTTCTCTTGCTTTGTGCTTGATAAAATGCTTCTCTTGCACTTGTTGAATGCATGGGAGAATGGCTCCTTTTATAGGCAAATGAGATGAACTTAATCAAGTGAAGACACCATCTCCAAATTTTCTGCCCACCATAAAAACCGTAATCTTGTCTGCCATTTTTGTCAATGTTCAGTTTGAAATTTGAAAATCTATAAAACATAAAAGATCTGCACATTTGAATAAGCTTTCCAACGCATCAAGAATCAAGTCATTTGGATATCGGTAGCTCAAGATATGGCCAAAACACCATTCGGTGCTCATGTGACTTGATTTTTCTTTCTTGTGTCAGTCCACCAAATTGAATGATAATTCTGTCAGCTTTTCGTTTGAAATTTGAATTTCTTCAAACATAAAAGATCTTCATATTTGAATAATCTTTCCAAAACATTAAGAATCAAAGCATTTGGATATCTCTATCTGAAGATATGGCCAAAACACCATTCGGTGCTCATGTGAGTTGATTTTTCTTCTTTGTGTCAGTCCACCGAATTGCATGTCAATTATGTCGGCCTTCTGTTTGAAATTTGAATTTTTCAAAACATATGAAATGTTCCTCATTAAGTCATCTTTCCAATGCCACAAGAATCAAGTCATTTTGATTTTTCTAGCTCAAGATATGTCCAATGGAGTTTTCGGTGCTCATGTCAGCTGCTTCCATTTGTCTTTCAACTTGCATGATGATTTGGACAACCTTGCACTTGAAATTTGAATTTCATTAAAACATATGAAATGTTATAAATTGAGTAAGCTTTCTAAAGGCTCAATAATCACATCATTTGGATATTTGTAGAGATATATATGACCAATTGATTGAACATTGCTCATGTATCATATTCCTTGAGTCAATCCTTGTTCTTAAACTTTGGTGCCTTTAACATGTAGTCTTCTCCTTAGCTTCCACACTTCATTTTAATAAGCCTCTTCTTGATTTTAAAATTATTTCAATGATCTTACTCTTGCACATAAATAAACATGTTAGTAAATCTCAATTAATCAATGTGTATTGTTATCATCAAAATTATCATGTAGCCTTAGGGCTAACACTATGTGCTATAGTCATAGTCCTAAAAGGATTAAATCCATCAGCTGCCAAGCCTAGTCTGACATTACGAGAATCAGCAGCAAATTCAGGATTTCTTTCATCAAAAGTTCTCCAACAAAGACTATCAGCTGGATGCCTAAAAACACCGTCTTTGATGCGATCTTCTGCATGCCATCGCATAAGGGAAGCAGTTTTTGAGGACATGAATAATCTTTTTAGCCTAGAACTTAATGGAAAGTATCTAACTTGCTTTGCAGCTATCTTCGCATTGGAACATGATGAATCATTCGACTCATCCAAGTTTTTGTAGCGAGATATTTCCCATATGCAACATCTATCCAAATTTGCAAAGTCGCCTCTGAACAACACACAATTGTTAGGACAAGCATCCCAGGTCTTGTACGTAAATCCCAAGTCAGTAGTTATCTTTTGTGCTTCATAATACGAAGAAGGAATTTTGACTTGGTCAGGAAAGGCCTTCTTCAAAAGTTCTAGTAACTTTGTTACTGACTTGTCAGTCCATCCGTGCAACATCTTAAGTTGCAAAAGTTGAACAGTAAATGATAGGGAGGTAAAATTTTGACAACCCGGATACAAGGGACACTCTGCCTGCTCAAGTAGCTTTAAATATGTTTCAGTTTCACTATCTAATGGGTTACTACTACCTTCACCTGAGGCATTATGCGGAATCCCCATGGCCTCATGTATCATTCCAACCATATCATCACCCCCTGTTGATTCATCATCAACTACAACTTGTTCGGTACGTTGGTCAGACTCTATAGGCGTATACTGTTCACCATGCAAGGTCCACCTTTTGTACGTTCGCAAAAACCCATTACATATTAAATGCTCCCTTGCTGTGTATTTATCCATAAGATATCGATTGTGACATTTCTTACAAGGACATAATATTCTAGTGTCATTCACCAAATTACCAAAGGCAAAGTCTAGAAATCCCTCTACCCCAGTGAAATATGCTCGACAGCATCGATTTGGTAAGTCAATCCAACTCTTATCCATGAAAATTTCCCTTAAAAGTAATAAATACAACTCATATCACTATAAATTTATTGGTTCACAACTGAGGAAATATAATATGAAACATTATTGTAAACATTTGTGTAAAAGGTTGGTGGTCCTATCCCATTCAAGAATGAATAAGTTTGGACTATAAATTAGTAGTTATGTGTTGCTCCATCTTAGTAAAAAATTCGGCAGCATCTCCCCCCAGTTCTCCAAGTACACGTATATAGTTGATTGAATATATGTGTCATTTCGAAGTTCGAATATTAACACAAAACACACAATCATCTATTATGTACTTAGAGAACATGAGGAAATGTAACCAAATTTTTCGTTTAGATGGACCAAAACATTACATACTAATTTATAATAAAAACTTATGCATTCTCAAACTGTCCAAGTTCGGACAATTCAAGAATCATTACAAGACATACAATCTTCATTGTCATCTATCGATGAAAATGAAAAGAAGATATATGTCGAATAATAATTCTTGAACGGGGTCTAAGCTTACATGCGTAAGTAACAAATGAATATGACAACTATAATCCATGTTGAAGAATAGGAGAACAGTGTGGGCTGGTTAGGTACTTCTTTGTTTAGCGGGCTGGTTATCTTTTCTTTTCTTTTTTTGAGCATTAGAGGGTTGGTTTGCGTTAATTTCTTTTCTTAGTGTGGGCTGGTTCTCTATTCTTTTCTTTTTTGTGGGCATTAGTGGGCTGGTTGCTTTAATTTCTTTTCTTAGTGTGGACTAGTTGCGTACTTCTTTGTTTAGCGGGCTGGTTATCTTTTCTTTTCTTTTTTTGAGCATTAGAGGGTTGGTTTGCATTAATTTCTTTTCTTAGTGTGGGCTGGTTCTCTATTCTTTTCTTTTTGTGGGCATTAGTGGGCTGGTTGCTTTAATTTCTTTTCTTAGTGTGGACTGGTTGCGTACTTCTTTGTTTAGCAGGCTGGTTCTCTATTCTTTTCTTTTTTGTGGGCATTAGTGGGCTGGTTGCTTTAATTTCTTTTCTTAGTGTGGACTGGTTGCGTACTTCTTTGTTTAGCGGGCTGGTTCTCTATTCTTTTTTTTTTTTTGGGCATTAGTGGGCTGGTTTGCTTTAATTTCTTTTCTTACTGTGGGCTGGTTTGGTAATTCTTTGTGTAGCGGCTGGTTCTCTATTCTTTTCTTTTTGTGGGCATTAGTGGGCTGGTTTGCTTTAATTTCTTTTCTTAGTGTGGGATTGTTTGATTCTTTTTTGTGTAGCGGGCTAGTTCTCTATTCTTTTGTTTTTTTGGGCATTAGTGGGCTGGTTTGCTTTAATTTCTTTACTTAGTGTGGGATGGTTTGGTTTTTCTTAGTGTAGCAGACTGGTTCTCTATTCTTTTCTTTTTTTGGACATTAATAGGCTGGTTTGCTCTAATTTCTTTTCTTAATGTGGGCTGGTTTGATACTTCTTTGTATATTGGGTTGGTTTTTTTTTTCTTGTTTCCTTTGCTTGGTCTGGGCTACTTTAGTTAATATAGGTGTAGTGGCTTGCTTGGGTTTTTTTTCTCTAATTCTGTTTTCGGTCAAGTGAGCTGGACCGGTTTTGTTCATGGGAAAGTGAGCTGCTGTAGCTAATTTAGTCATGGGTAAGTGGGCTGATTTTGGATCAAAACACAAACATAAACAATAAAATGGTACATGTTCCACCAACCTAAAAAATTATTAACGACTAAAGAATAATAAGCAAAGCAACTTCTCCAATTAATAACAATTACAGTATAAATGCAGTGAACCTTGAAATGCATACCAGATGCGTGAAGCAGTGTATCCAATGCCAATGAGTCCCAAAGATCCTAAAATAAAAGAAAATGGAAACAAGTAAGCAGATAGACTATGGAAGTACCTTTGCTTGTTCAGAGAATGAAAGATGCTATTTGTTGTGTGGCGTTAGGGTTAGTGCAGAAATGAGCACTTAGTACAGGAAAAGAGGTAAGTTTAATACCACACTTAAAGATTGAGGATCATATTATTGTTGTCCATCCAAAGACCACTTTATCATTAATTATTATATCGTTTTCATTGTAAAGAAAATAAGTTTGTTTTTCTCAAATAATATTGAAAACAAAGCAAACAAAATTTTTAGAGAAATAAAAATAACAGAATTTTTTTTAAGTATTTAAAATACAAATAATTTATTTATAATTATTTTCATTGGATTATGTCTGTAGCATTATTTTATTCTAAGGCCGTTGTCAAATTAACGTATGATAAAAGTTGAAGGAATGTGCATGACAGGAGGAAGATGACATGAGTAATAGGTTTTGCATGACAGTACAATTTTGTCCTTGTCAAATTGATGGATGGAGGCTAATTAGTTTGGAGGTGGAGTTCAAATAGCATCAGTCTTGGAAAGTTAAAAATGATTATCAGCCTAGTTTGGATGGAAAAAAATAATTATATATTCTTTTGAACACGCGGTATGAAACTTTACAGCATTCAATAACTTTTCAAGGATTTATATTTCATTGATTTAGTATTTAAGTTAAATTATATATGCATGCACACACACACACACACACACACACACACACACAAACACAAAAGCACAATAACTTGTTAAAGAAAACCTCACAAACTGAATTTTTTTTTCTATTTACAGGAAAAAAAAGCTTTAATTTAGCATGAGTTGCTACAATCTCCAGTTTGAATTATGGATGTGAGTGCATGTAATTTTGTACTTTTTTCACCTAGAATCTAACATATGCAGGCCATAAAGGATTGTAACAAGCATGAAAACATTTATGAGCAAGTATATCAAGCCGTAAACTAATAAGGTAACATAATAGTGCAGTTTAGTCAAAATTTTTATGTAAGCTCTGGTATCAGTGTGTAGTCCTGTCTAGTATCAACAATTAAAAATAACAATAAGAACAAAAATTACATCAAAAATTCACATGCTGTTGGAAATTATCTATATTTAAACTCTTGTATCAAATTATCCAACATAAAAATAATTCAAATGGAAACTGTTCATTCATTTCCAATTTCAATAAAAATGGAGAAAAAACACACACATACAAAAGTTGAACAGAATCTAAATGGTAGTAGTTTAAACTGTTCATTCATTTCCAATTTCATTCAAAACAAAAAAAATTCCAAACAAAAACGTTTGAGAAAAGAAATGAATACATCACTACAAACATCTCCTTACTATTATCTGACTTCCACCAATTCATCACTACAAACCACTCCACACCCAATTGCACAACCAATCCATACCCAATCAGACATTAACATAGCCGTATGCGGCTGCAAATCATCACTACAACCAATCCACACCCACAGTCCAAAGAATCAATCTCCAATCGGCAAAAATACCACAAAAATCAACCAACAACTTACAGCACAACACACCAGAAATCGCTCAGCAAATCAAAAATTCCAATACCAAACAACACATTACCTATCACCGGTGCTCTGTCACGCGAAGGGGGATCTGCCACACAGAAGCGACGACGGATGGTGAATTTGGTGATAGAGAGAGAGACGGATGGAGACCGAGATGGAAAACCGGCTCTATCACACAGAACCGACGGCGGCTTCGTTCCCAGCTGTAGGAGAAATGGAGGCAGCAGCGGCAAGGTGGGGGGCCGATTTTGGTCTACACAAACTCGCGCAGGGAGACCGAGGGGAGGAGATCGAGAGGAAATCACGACGAAATCGCTTACAGGCGGGGCAAATGCGCGGAGGAAGACAGCGGCAGAGAAAATCGCAACGGGAGACCCAGGCGCGATGCAGACCGAGAGGAAATCGCAAGTTCTACGGCGGTTACAAGCGGGGGAAATCGCCGGAACAGCAGCGGCAGGGGGAGGGCGTCGATTTCGCTGAAGAGAGACACGCGAATGGGGGGGGGGGATTTCGCCGCAGAGAACTATAGGGAGGGAGGAAATCGAACGAAAAGGGGGGGGATTTAGGGTTTAATTTGGGAAATTTTAAAATCTTTCTAGGGCGGTTTGTAAAACCACCGTAGAACCATGTTTCCAAAACACGTCTGCGGCGGTTTTTAAAAACCGCCGCAGAAGGGCGCATTATATGCCCCCCTCCCGTGTAGTGAATAGAGTAAAAGTAAGTTCATATATTGTGCACAACCAGTGCTAAAATAACAAGAAAAAAAAAACTGGGTAGGTCAAGTAGTAGCAGCTTTTTGCATAAAGAACTGAATTTCAAGCCAGATTTGCTAGCCATATTTCTAATCCACACCACTTTTACTTAAAATGTTAGGTTGGTTATGTATGGAGAAAAACAAAACAAAACAAGATAATTGACACATTAGTGTGTATATATATATATATATGAAAGAACTGAAAAGGTAGATCCCATTTTTTAGATAGAGTTGGCAGATCAAATACTGTAGAGCTATTTTGCAAAAGTTGCGAGGGATGTGGTAGAGTTGCTTGGAACCAACGTTGATGCAGCTCGACATTTCTTTCAAATACATTTATATGTTTGGCCATCAAATACAATTAACTAACCATCTGCACTAATCCCCTTATTCTTTTTCAAGTTTTTCAATGTGCAAGCTTAGATAAAAAAGGACTCCTTGGCCTTGCTTCTTGAAACTCCTCCAACTAGTGCAAGTCAGCATCCTAATTGTGCCTTGAGAAGAATTACCGTTTCTTTATTTTGGACTCAATCATTTTTCTTGGGATTTTGAGTCATGAATCATTATCCATCATACTAGTGATAACAACCACGCTCTTATATATGTAAATTAATTGTAATATGTACATTAATCTCACTCCAAATACGAATAGATAGCAAGCTTGTAATTAATCTTAACATGAGACTATAGATCGAAAGCTAGAAGTGCTACAACCTAATCATGAAAAACCAGATAATATATGCGATAGCACCATATAGAGATCTTTAATCTTCTTGATATAAGTACAATTGAGATATTAATGAGTATGTACTATTTTTAACGTATCTATGGACAATAACTTGTGTTTGATGGTATATTAATTAATATTCCTATTGTATTGAACACATATACAATAATATATAAATTGTATAGCCAAGCATGTGGGTTTAGCTAAAATGTAGCGTAGATTTTCATGTATAAATTGCCATTTGATAAAGTAAATAAAGTATTGAAGAAACAATAGATGTTCAACAATAAATCTTTAGAGTCGCAGGATAGTAATAAAAAAAATTACTAATCAATAATAAATCTTTAACCAATCAATAATCATGTTGACTGATAATTCACTTAGTTAAATTCCGATCGAATTTGATGAGTTAGTTTTCATTGATTACTAGCTCATTTGTTTATTTAGTTTATTCAAACAGTTTTTTATCATAACGAAAGTTCATGAAGAAAAATCAACATAAATTTTTGTCATATTTTTTTAAAAAAAGACATAACTTCGGAAGGATATCTATATATGTTTCATAACTCCTATTGAAGACATTGACGATCAATAGTACTTAATTCTCAAGTCAGGCTTAAAGCTATGCAAAGATAACCAAATTATATAAAGAACAGAGTAATAATAATAAAAAAAGAAGTAAAAGTTGGAGTTTAAATAACCTTGTTCCTCGAAAGATTGATCTCTTGGAGCATAATGTCCATCTGCATTCCGTATATAAGCTCATAAGTTAGATTATAATAAATACATGTTTTTTATTGATTTTTGTTTTAAATTAACAAATTTCAGTGAAAATTAAAGTGAGATTTTTGTTGATTTTATTAAATATACCTTTATTGAGTGATATGATAAATCCATACTTCAAGATACTTTTCAAGTAGCACAAGTTCATGCAATGTCATTGTGTTGGCTAAAGACCAAGCAAGCCAACAGTCAATACCTTTAAACTTAAAATATTAAAAAAAAGCAAAAAAAAAAAAAAAGAAAGAGAAAAGATTACCTCTTGTGTCTGAATGTCAAAGGAAAGTGGCCGTAGTTTGCAAACAAAAAACAAATATGTTTTCCTAAAGAATGACTTGTGGCTTTGCCTGTATTGTATATAATATAACTAAAGACAAAATAAATTATAAAGATATGTATATCCATTGACATGATTTTTTGAATAGACATATAATGGTTAATTAGTGTTACCTACAGATTGAAACTTCCACATATTCTGTATCAATTTGTAGCAAAACAAAGCAAATGGGTATTAGCTACAATTATAATAATGAACTTGTAAGTCAACCCTGAATCTATAAAGAATTAATTTGATATTTGATTGAGTTTATAAATGCAAGATGCATAATTTGTCACTTACCCCTGTCCCTTCTTTAACTTCTCTGACTATGGCTGTACAAATATCCTCACCTTGTAATTTATAAAATAAATTTAACTACAGTACTTAGAAGGACCAAAAGCATCACAATGTACATTTATATATCCACTGGTTAAATATAAGCCAGTATATCATATATATCAACTGAACTACTTCACATTTTTCTAATGTGTTTTTAACTACTATGCAACTACTTCTTAAAAAAAAATGATATGTATAAGAAACATGTGGAATGACTAATTTAATTGACTTTTTGCATTTCAAATGATGGATCAAGAGTTAATAAAACATGAAGCTCTACCAATCCTTATGAAGATGCGAACCGCTCACCTCAGTAACAACCCCAGTAGGCAGCTTCCAAATTCCTCTGAATCTTTCTTTACTCTCTTGGACTACGAGAACCTACCAAATTGGAATAATTCAACTTTAGATAAATATGTGAAGGTGATCAAGAATTCAGCTTCACCCTAAATCTCACTTTTGTTTTCATTTGATTGGTTTTCTCAGTCCTAGCTGAAAAAGTTGGTGGCCTCCACTACCATTTATCCTAGCCTACCATGTCAACTCTCCCCACAAGTCGTGCACCACCATCACATATCATGGACGAATTCCTTAATATAATTTTATCAAAGTAATTGAAAAGACATGTTATGTCTGTGTATGCTTTATTAATGGCATGACGAACTTATGATTCACCTGAGAATATTCGTTTAACAAAAATGAACAAGACAACTTTACCAAAAATAAATTACCACTAGTATATGTATCATTAACCAGTTTTCATTCTACAAGAAACTAATCCAGCTCCCCCCTTATTGAAAAGCACTCACTATAGTAGCCCACTCAATAGTCGAAAAACCCATTCCTATTCAGTTGCATTGTAAACAGATTCATCTGGTGTAAACCATTAATAGGAAATACAAATGAGATGTCGCACAAGTTATTTTGCGGTTAATCCAAGTTATTTGTTAATTTATTGCTATGTTATGCCACTATGGTGTAGCTTCACTTGCGCAACACCATGACTAACCTCAGCACATGCAAATCACAGTTCTTAACAACATACAGACACAACTTAGCTTATGGTCATGCATCTCACTCACCTCCCTCATGCATCTTCAACTTACTCCACGTGAAGCTAACCCATGTAACAACTCGGTCCACATGCAAACCATGTAAATACATATTATGATCAGTTTCATCTTCACATGTTTAGCTTTGGTAGTTACCGTAATTCTAGGTGAGATACCGTGAATCTAGGAAAAATGCTTTCACGTGTTCTTGAGTCTATATGAAGTGCAATGTAATCTATTCACTCATTTTCATACAATAAGAATTTGGCTTTTACTTCATTCTTTGTTTTTTTGTTCACGATGCAGTGAACTAATAAGTTAATGGAACAAAATTCTTTTGCCTCGTTATACAATATGAATTTGTAATGATTGTCTAAGAAGACCTAATAGTATAATAAAACAAAGGAGAAAATTAAAAAAAAATAAAAAAAGCAATTCACATCAAGAGAAACTCATAGCACATACTTCACAATGGAATTAGAAATACTAAAAATCTAATTTATTAAAATCTGCACCTCGTGATGCACAAAAACATCAACGTCTAAAATCTCGATTTCAAAATCAATCAGAGCCAAACCTTAGCACCAGTACATAGAGATCTTGTTCTTAATTTAAATTTAAGATATAGAAATTATACAATTAGGTACAGAAAGCATCAAATCCATCCATCCAATATTAAGCGATCAAACATCAACAATAACAAAACAAAATTATTGGAAAGTTGGAGGTGTACCAGAGTCCTTTTTAATGTCTTCTCTCCGTCATTTACAGTTGTGGGCCCAATTAGCGATGGTGGAGCAAGCATTGCCATCAGATTTAGTCTCAGGCAAATCAGGCAAGATTTCTATCCTCAAGACTTGATCAGAGAAGTTGTTGTCGTTGAAAGCAAAGCAGAAATCAAAGTCAAGGCCGCCCAGAGAGAGGTTTGAATCCATGAACATTCGCGGATCAAAGAGATTCATGCTCGAAACTTTCATACCCAAACGTAAACCCAAGAGCGCAAGTGAAAACACAAGGAGAGGGAAAGTAAGATAAAAGGAAAATTGAAAAAATACACACAATTAATCAGGGATCTTAATAAAATTTAAACATAACTTGAAAAATTATTTTCATGCTATAGATGCTTTTTTTAAAAAATAACTAAAATATCATTTAAAACTCAAATTAAAAAAAAAGACACGTTTTATTGTGATAAAGTGGACATTCGACATGTTGAGTCATGTTGAACATTTCAACTGACACTCGACATCATCGTTGGTGTTCACTCGACATGTTATATCGAGTGTCGGTCCGTGCATCCGACAAGATTCGACACATTATCTCTAGTATCGAGTGAACATCGACGATGATGTCGAGTGTCGGTTGAAGCATCGGACAGGACTCGACACGTCGAGTGTCTTTTTCATCACGACGAAACGCGTCGATTTTCATAATTTTTACACACATCAAACCAAAAAATCAATCAAATAACACTTCATTTATCCTCACAAACACAGAAAAAATACAAAATACAAACCCAAACTCAAATCCTCAAATTAAAAATCCCTAAAATCTACCCCAAATCCCCAAACACAGAATAAATTTTTCGTTCCTCTTGTTACGTTTCGGATTGCGTTGTCGACAATGTCGACGGGTATTGAAAGCTGGACAACAACAGACGGTTATGAAAATAGGACACAGTTATAGAAATAGGAAGAGGTAAGTGAAGGAAAGAGAGAAATAAAGAGTTTAGTAATAAATTGAATTTCAAATGGTACTTGAGATTTTTTGTCAAGAAAGTGTTTATGGCATGAAAATTTTTCAGGATGTGTTCAAATTTCATTAAGGGTCCTTAATTGTGTCTATTTTTCAATTTTCCCTAAGATCAAAGAGGGTCTTTAGATCCATTTTTGTCTTGAAGGGTTTACATATTTGTCCTTATTTGTTAAAATGACCAATTTGGAAATAGACAACCCACAAATATGAATGAAAATAGGGTTTGACTTTTAAATATGTGTTATACTTGCCACTATTTTAAAAAACCCCCAAATATAAAAAAATCTTTGTGTCAAATATATTAAAAATTCTTGTAGTGTTGATTGATTGAATTAGATTAGAAATGTCATGTTTAGGCTACAAATGCCATGATTCACTATGATTACAATGAATAGGCTAGAATTGCCATGTTTAGGTAGAATTACCATGATAAGAAATATCAAATCTAGGTAGAAATACCATGATTCTAGATTATGGCTTTGTATTGAATTTTAATTGGTTGATTGATTTTATTTGAAATAATTAACCATTTTTAGACGTGTAATTGAATAATTATGATTGTATGATGCTATGAAGTGGTGGTGGACTCACATTGATGGTAAGGGACCATCATTTAGAATGAATGATTATAATGATTAAACAAATGTATGAACATGAATGAATGCTTGAAGAAACTTGATAAATATTGAATAAACTCACATATGATCGTGAGGAATTCGTTGTTTTTTCGAATCTCGAATTATATGTTTTTATTTAATTTATAATATGCATGAATATGTAATGAAAGCTATATTTGAAGTGTTAGAAGTAGAATTTACTTTACTTGTTGAAGAACAATTGTTGTTATCCGATCTCCTATCCCTCATGTTTGAAAGGAACGTAACTCTATTCTCCTCGCTCTTTCTTTGTTTGAATATACAATTATAATTGATTGAATATACCTCACATGTCATAAAGAAGAAAAAATTGGAAATGTGTTCATAAAATGAATCATTTAAGCAGACTAAACAATATAAGTTATTCTTATTTGGTATACCTAGTATAGGTTGAATTTAGATCCAGATGAGGCGAATGACTCGTACCCAACTTCCTAAACCCATTTCTAAAGGGATTAGGGTAGTTTAGGTCTTGAAACGAGGGATCGGATTGTCATTATTTATTCCCAATTGAATAATTGGGTGGTGGCTCCATTCTCCAAACATGCCTGTGTTCATTTGTGTTCTCCAAAGCCTCGAAAGAGGCTTTGATACAGTGTCGTGGTCGCAAACGCTCTTGTGGGATGAAAGTCCCATTTACAATGATGACTCCACTAGGGATAAGAGAAGTTGATTTTGACTGGGATACCAAATTCTAATAGCTTACTTTGTTATTGTGAGTCCTTGCATCACTACACTTTGCACACGATAAGCATGAATTGCCTAAGCTAGTCGTGTGGCATTGGCATAAAAAGTCTTTGGCTCCACTCGAACCTTAGATGACTCATATTGGTGTCACCATCTTTGAGCACATACCATTAAATTGGTATAAAAAGAGGTCGACCCAAGGTAGCATCACTCGCTTGAAAGAGCCCAAACCATTAGACCTTTAAGACTCAAGTCTATGTAGATGAATCCAGAAATTTCCACTAGGATAAATGTCCAAAACCTATATTGAAATACATATCCATGGATATAAATTTCACATGGTTAGAATAACATTGACTCAAACCTCGTGAAACCATGAACGAATACCATAGGTCAAATCTCCCATAAGAATAAAATGAGAACATATGCCATGAGTTAAGGTTATCATGACATTGAGAGCCATGTTATGATAATCATGAAGAATCCAACATCAACTTGAATGCCAGAATTAGGAGAGAGAATCTTGCATTCCCATATCCCATGATGATGACTTGGGAATGAGGCTCAAAAATCCTAGGAAAAGAGACTCAACCTTACTTATGTGGAAGGAATAAGGTTGGAAGGCCAAAAGTCTGTATATACCCTTGTGTGAGCATCCATTATATCATGCATACATGCATGTATGCATGGCATTAACACCTTTGTTTTGTAGGCATCATAGCTTGGGTTAGACGAGATAAACGCTTAATAAGGCAAGAGGAACCAATTGCTAAAAGGTCGCACCTAACAACAACAATCAAGATATGGTCTAATTGAGAGCCGATATGACCACACTCCAACAACAAATGGCCAAACTCATCGAACCTATACAAAATGGGCCGAATTGCATGAACCGACCACTGCCCAAAGATAATGGTGGTGATGAGGGTTAGAGTAGCCATGTCAGAGATAGAGGAAAAGCCCAACCAACCAAGATGAGCCCAAATTGGTCAGGCAATTGGCCAAGCACGTAGAGAAGGTCCAATCTCTCTTGAAGAAGAAGGGGTTGAAAGGAGTCGAAGACCTAGATGACATTTTGCTTATTGGGGATAGTGATTTATCACCAAAGTCTTACATGCCAGATTTGCCTAAGTTCAATGGAGAGGGCAATCCGAAGACAAATTTGAGACAGTATGCTGCTATCATGGCTACACTCCTTTGTCAAAGGAGTATCTATTGAAATACTTTATGTTATCCTTAGAAGATGATGAGGTAGTATGGTTTCATGACCTTCCTAAAAAAGATCGAGAAGATTGGGAGTAATTATCTGAGCACTTCATGGAACAATATCGCCACAATACCCAATGAGACTTATTCAGAGTACTTAGTCTGATGGAGGGTCAAAGCAACCAAGATGACCACGAGGCCTGTGGAGAACGACCAAGTCCGTATGGTGGTCAATAGGACCTATGCTTTCGTTGGAGATAGGATTGTAGGCTTTTTAATCAGAACATTTGAAAATTTGTATGATTTGGGCATCCAAATAGAAGATTTGGAGACAAGCCAGGAGAGAAGCAAAAACAGTTACCCTTAAAGAAATCAAAAGCAGTACCATCAAGTTGGTAGGTCTAACACGAAGCACGTTAAGGTGAAAGTAGTCACCCAACAAGGGAAGTTCAGTTGTTTGGGAAGGCCATTGTCAAAGATCTTTGCTAGATTGAGAGTCAAATGGATCTTACAACCATTGCCACCAAGAGAGCTTCCAAATCCATTACCAAGGAATTTGAGGCATCACGAGAAATGTGATTTTTACCAAGTGACCAATTATAAGACTGACAATTACACTTGTCTCTTCCATGAGATCCAAGACTTGATTGACAAGGGTCAAGTTCCTAATCTAGAGCTTGAAGAGCCTAACATAAGAGGTAACCTATTATCCAACTATAATCGGGTACCTCCTCCAACGACCAATATAATTGGATCAGGCTTGACCGAGGAAGAAGTAATGAACTCTTTCAAAGAAAAGAGCGAATCAAGTAGGGCCGAGAAAGCCAAGAGAAGTGTAAAGTACAAGATTGAGCAACAAGAGGGATCCACTATAAAGGTGACAATAAAGAAGAAGCCTAAGGAAAAGAAGTTTCAAGATCAAGCATCACCAATAGACTCCCCTGTTGACCTTGCTACCTCTGTTAAAGAGGGGACCAAAGACATCTACTATGACAATATATTTGTGCCTATTAAGGAAGACATTGTATATTTTTTGACTTTAATGCAATGAAAAATCAATTTGCTTACTTATGTGATGTTTTTCCTAATGAAATTATGCATAATAATTTGCATTTCACTAGCATATTTGACATTAATACCATTCAAATTCATAACATTAATCTTGGTACAATTGAAAAACCCAAGAACATATGCATTCCACTTGATACAACTCCTAGAGAGAGAGAGAGAGAGAGAGAGATTTGAAAAATTAATGAAGAAACATGAAGAAGTCTTTGCTTGATCCTATGATGACATGCCTGGAATTGATAGAAGTATCGTCAAGTAGATAATTCTGTAATATCCATACATGAAGCTAGTCAAGCAAAAATTGAGGAGGTTAAAACCAGAATGGGCTTAGAAAATTAAGGAAGAAGTCTCCAAGCAGATTGAAGCCAAGTTTCTAGATATGTTGAAGTATCCATATTTGTTAGCCAATATCGTGCCTATGACAAAGAAGGATAGGAGGGTCATAATATGTGTTGACTATCGAGACTTGAATAAGGCCCCTTTGAAGGATGATTTTCCTTTGCCTCACATTGATGTGCTGGCAAATAGCACCGTTGCCAATGTGATTTTCTCGTTTATCAACGAGTTTTCAGGTTCTAACTAGATGATGATAGCCAATAAAGATAAGATGAAAACAACCTTCATTATGGAGTAGATAACCTATTGTTATAAGGTGATGCCTTTCTAGTTGAAGAATACAAGGGTAACCTATCAACAAATGGTGACGACTCTATTCCACAATATGATGCATAAAGAGATAGAAGTATATGTTAATGGCATAACGGTGAAATCTGAGACTCGAGGTGGTCATTTTGAAGCATTAGACAGATTCCTAGAAAGGGTGAAGAAGTATAAGTTACGGCTTAACCTAAAAAAATGTGTTTTTGGAGTCACCTCAGGGAAGTTGTTGGGGTTCTAGATGGTAAGAAAGGGATACAGGTAGATCCTGATAAGGTTAAGGCGATTACGGAGATGCCATCGCCCAAGATGGAAAAGGAAGTTAGAGGGTTTCTTGGGAAGATCCAATATATCTATTGATTCATTGCCAAATTGATGACAGTTTGTGCACCGATATTCAGGCTCCTAAAGAAAAATTAGCCAGTGATATGGAATGAGCAGTGCCAAGAAGCATTTGAGAAGATTAAGAAATATTTGTGAAATCTGTAGTTTTGAGACCGCCAAAACCCGACAAGAATCTAATTCTTTACTTGGCTCTTAAGGAGGAGGCTATTGGTGTATATTGGCACAAGAAGACGAGAATGGTGTGGAACATGCCATTTGCTATCATAGTAAGAAGTTCTTATTGTACGAGATAAAGTACAATTACATGGAAAAGATGTGCTTAGCCGTGGTGTGGCTCTCGAATAAGTTGAGGCATTACTTTCAGTCTTATAAGATTAAGGCTGTCTTAAAGGAAGACCTAATGAAGTATCTCTATTAAGCACCATCTTTGGTAGGGAAGCTAGCAAGTTGGCTGGTTCAATTGTCAGAATTTGACGTTGAATACGTCACCAAGAAGGTAGTGAAAGGAAGAGTAGTTGCAAAATCCTTGGCCATGAATCTAGTCAATGATGATGAACCATGGGAGTTGGATTTCTTAGATGAACATCTAGGCATAATCTCGATAATAGGATAGAGGACGTTCTTTGACAAAGTTGTCAATCAAAATGGCGTCAGAATAGGAGTTATTCTGGTCTCACCAATTGAAAAAGTCATTCATTTTGCTAAGAAGCTGGAGTTTAGAGTCACCAATAACATTGCTGAGTATGAAACCTGTGCCTTTGGGTTGGAAATAGTGATTGCAATGGGCATTGATGAAATAGAAGTATTGGGAGATTCAAAACTAGTCATCTCTCAAGCCAATAAAATTAGGACCTAAGGGAACGAATGTTGAAACCGTATCTGAAGCACATTAGAAGACTGCTTGGGAGGTTCAAGCAGTGTACCTTCACCTATCTTCCAAGAAATAAGAATTAGATGGCCGATGCTTTAGCTTTTTTAGCATCAATTTGGGATTGCACTAACCATGGAGATAGATTATGTCCAATTTGTGAATTGGTGACACTAGTGCTAGATCAATGGAAATTTAATTCACCAACCACCCTTGAAGTTATAAGGAATGATAGCACTGTGGCCCTTTGCTGCATAGGGCATTGACATTACAGGAGAAATAAGGTCGTCAGCCTCTAATGGGCATCAATACGTGGTGGTGGCGATTGACTACTTCACCAAGTAGATAGAAGTTGAGTCCTATTATGAACTAGAGGGAAAGTAGATGGCGAAGTTCATCGAGAAGAATATCATATGTAGATTTGTAGTGCCACATCATATTGTGACTAACAATAGGGTTCATTTCAAGGCTGAGACTAAGGCCTTGTTTGAAAAATATGGGATTAAGTACCATAAGTCATCTCTGTATAGACCTTAAGCAAACAGAGTAGTAGAAGCGACCAATAAGAATATCAAAAAAATGTTGGCCAAGACGGTGTAGACATACAAAAACTAGGTTGAGAACTTATTGTTTGTGTTATGGGATTATAGAACAACACCTAGAAGCTCAACAGGCATGAAACCCTTCTCTTTGTTGCATAGCTCAGAAGCGGTCCTATGAATTGGAATAGAAATAAAATCAGTGAGGGCTCTAATGGAAGTAGGAATTCCTAAAGGGGAGTGGATTCAAAATAGATGTGAACAGCTGACCTTGATTGATGAGAAAAGAATGAAGGCCAAATATCAAAAATAGTTGTACCAAAAGCGGGTTGCTCATTCCTTTAAGAAGAGAATAAGAGTGAGAAAATTCAAAGAAGGGGAATTTTCCTTGAGCAAGCAAGGCTAGTGGTGTTTGATCTGAGAGGAAAGTTTAAACCCAACTAGGAAGGCCCACTCATTATGACAAAGGTTATGTTCGAAGGAGCTGTCATCTTATCAGATATGGAAGGGAATGAGTTCACTAAGGCCATCAACATGGACAGGCTAAAGAGATACTATGTGTGAAAGTGAGAATAAAAGAAAAGAGTGTAAAAGGAAAAATAATTAATTAGAAAACCAGAAATGGCTGATTAATGACTGGAGTTGTCTCATTGTGCACATATTATTTGAAGAATAAATGATTGTACTTTTATTAATGAAATGAAATTTTTTAAAAACAAATATGCCTTTGAAGTGTCTCATTATTTTGCATGATAACAAAAGGAAAGCATCTAACATCTAAGCTAACTATGAAACTGTCAATGTCATCTCTACCTCTTTGCTAGACTACGAATAGGCTCGCTATATCGCTCATGATACAGTTTGGCTCGAATAGCAGGATCAAGAATGGAAGCTTGAAGGGTCACCCAACCCTTATACCGGTCATCTATCTCAAAGTCAATATCATGGAATAGATTCCTCTTGATAGTTTGATATGCCCAAGAATCCCTCACACACTCTAGATAGCAAGTAAACAATCTCCCAAGACCAAAAACAATTGGTGAATCCACGATCTTCAGCTTAAGCCCATACTGTCGATACAATCTAGCAAGATCATAGAATGAACTGTGGGTGAAACACATCAAAGGCATGCATGCAATGTAAGTCTCGACTATCACGTGCTCTAGTCTCCACCATGGATAGTGCTAATGAGTCTGAGTGTCTCGAATGACTCAAAGCTAGTTAACCCAAGAAAAATGTCTCTTAAGTCTCCTCCTTGTATGAAGTCTACGGCTATAACAGGAAATATCTCCCTCGAGCAATGCTAGAATAGACAGCCTCTCCTATAATCAGATTTGAAAAAGTAAGAAAAATAAGAAAAAGCCTGCTAAGTTGAAAACTTGAAAGGGCAGCTTAGGTAAAAATTAAGGAAAGCCTACGAAGTTGAAAACCCGAGAGGGCAGCTTAGACAAAAGTTAATGTAGAAAAAGAGTAAATAAAATGAACCGCTGAGCTGAAACCCGAAAAGGGTGGCTCAGCCAAAAGTTAGGGCAAAAAAAGGGTAAATAAAATGAACCCACTGAGTTGAAAACCCAGAAAGGGCGACTCAGGCAAAGTTAGGGTAAGCTCGCTAAGTCGAAAACGTAAAAGGGTAGCTACGACAAAAATTAGAGCATAAAAAAAAGGAAGGAAAATAACCTACTAAGGTAAAAACCTGAAAGGGCAACTTAGGCAAAAATTAGAGTTAAAAGGAAAATACTTGAAGAAGTAGAAGACTGCCACTGAATCTATGACTCGGATCGATCTTGATGCGATCTAGGCCTACCAATGTCTCAACAAGAATCAAGAAAACTGTCGTGAAACTGGGTCCCATATGAGGAATGATGCTCATAAGATGCGAGTCACCAAAATCATCTGGTGAAACTAGTAGAAATTGTGCAAAAAGGCTAAATTAAATGAGGCGAAACCAACCAGATGAGGTCCTATCCATCATCTTAAGTAGAGGCATTATGGAGGACAATGTTATTCTGCCACCTCTGGTGTGAATACCCATGGTCGAAACTAGAAAGTTGAAGAAGTCAGCAAGATCAAACATCGATAGTATCTCAATGGTAGACAGAATGGCTCTTAGAAGTGGATGAATGAATACCGAGTATGGCCAAAAATTCCTCATACATGGGCAAAGTTCTTGCCAATTGAAGCAAAAGACATGATCATGAGAATACCAAAAGGTCATGCACTCCTTGAGAAAAAGAATGTCGAGTTTCACATGTCAAAGGAACTTTAAATAACAGAGACCACTAGATTCGAGCCACTTCTAGTCATCATCCTTTAAGAGCTTCAAAAGAGGTGAAGAGTCTTGAGAGAGGCCTCAGACATGTTGAAAAGCATGGAGAGGCATTAAGAAGCACAAAGGAAAACTCAAGAAATGAGGGCAGACGTGTTGAAAGGTATCAAAAAAAGTAGAGAGGAGCAATGCTTAAATAGTGCAAGAAGAAGACGAAAAAAGGCAAGAGAAGGAAAGACCATCGGCAAGCAATGGAAGGACTGTCGGCCAGTTGTCAACGGTCCAACAGTTGAACGACAGTGGTCAGGGCAAAAAAGCCCTTCGGTCTTCCTTTTGCATGTTTTCAACTTCTATATTGCATACAAACGAGCGATTTCAAGCGCGTGACTATAAGATTTTGTAATTTTGTTTAGAATTGAATAAATTATGATGTTGAGACAAATTTGAATAAATTTGAATGTAAATTGATCAAAATACGCATAATTTAAGAAGTAATGCACAAAGCTAAAGATAGAAGAATTTTCATAAGTCTTTGGAGTTTGTTCATACAACCGATTGCTTTGATTATACACCATGAAAAATTGAAACATAGAAGTTTGTACATGAAAGCTAAACGAACAATACAAAAAGAAATCAACATGAAAGAGAAAGCCGATGGTGATAATCCTCACTCATCACCATCATCATCATTATCAATAGCATAAATATAACAACTTGGGCCTAAAGGCGTTCAATCTCTCACTCCAAACAAGCATTCTCCTAATGACTTATCTAATCCAAGCATGGAGCATATAGTTAGAGAAACTATTAAGATAGAAATCATGCATAAATAACGCATAGAATAGTGCTTTACCTAGTACTAGTGAGACATCTATAAGACATACCCATGAGAAGTAGCTTGCATCCGAAAGACATGCTCCATGGAAGATCGTGGTACTTGCATTAGATTCCATTTTCATGACCAACAAATATTTGAAGAATAACAAGAAACTTGAAAAGGACATGATGAGAGGACTCACTAAAGTAGTGTCATAAGGAACGAAAGGAACAGGCATAGTTGGGTCCTCAATGATCACATGGCCATTGATTTGCCCGCTAGCATCCCACGTGTAGACTACATTGTCAAGGTAAGCTTGACAATCGCCAATCACATGACCAACAGGAACAGCTGAAGTAGCTATAAAAGCTGGAGGTGGACGTGGTTACTTAGTAGCACTAGCAAAAGAGGTAAATGTGCTAGTAGCAGAGTAAGAAACCCTTGATCTCTTCCCACGATAAGTGAAAGAGCTACAAGCATGGCTAGAAGAGCCATGAGTAGCACTAGCAAAGGGATGGGGAACCTCATCAGTAGGTTGACCTGGCCTAGTATACAGTAATGTGGCTCAAGCCCACTCAACATAAAAAACTATCGCCACAGGAATCTCTATCTTGCTCAAGTGAGTCCTACCAGTGTAAACGGTCACCTCTGGCTCTGTAGCCAAGTCAATAGAATCCATCATCAAGACTAGTGGAGAAGGAGGAATTTGATGATGGTTTGGACCTCTGAACCAATCCCAGACCCGATCACCTAGATACCACTTCATGCTATCAACGCATGACAGACGAATACAGTTGTTGATAAATAGAGCGACGACCCTTATATATAGTAGCTAACTAGTTCTTAATAGGCCCTCAACACTCAGAAAGAATATATACGAAGGATAGAAGTGCGGTGAGATTATGATATAAATAAGAATAAAATACTAACTGTAATATCTTTTATTTTGTCCCAGGTCATCATATGGACGTAATCACAAAAGAAATCCAGCTTGTCTGATCTCTCAAGCTCTACACGATGTGTAGCCCACCTCTTCATCCATGGAAAAGAAAGTCCTGACAAGTAGAAAGTGGGGATGGTAGCACTCCTAACTCGTAGGCCTACATCTGTCATAAGCCAGAGAAAATCAGAATGGAATTCATACAAACGAAACACCAAAGTGTAAAAAGGAAAGAAATTACCTCAGGTAATGAAGCAAAATCAATAATTGTGATAACACCTCGACAAGCACAATCTAAACCAAAGTACAACTGGCTGAGAGCAGCATGGCCCTAGTTGAAGGTCCTTACTCGGTCGAGATCTTAGAGGGCAGGAAGCAAAGTTAAGAAGATATTGTTCGACACAGTGGCAAAAAGCGCTGAAGCAAATAGAAACACGATGAAGCTACGTGTATACTAATCTACCTCGACAAAAGTTAGATCTAATCTTTGCTTCCAATATTCATACAATGCATTATATAGAATGGTAATGTTGTTCTTGATCTTCACATCACATCCAAGACGCTAACGAACCAGATCTCTCAAATCTGTAATGCAAGCATGAATGGGTACATCTCTAAGAATCCTAATCCATACGGAAGGCCAATCAAAGCGGTAATGTCGAATGGCGTGACAGTCATCTCACCAATCAAAAGATGAAAAGCGTGAGTCGTATCCATTTACCTCTCATATAGACAGCCAATATTCAATGATTAGTGTGTCGAGAGGCATATGGAATAGAAATAATAAACTCATAGAAGTCGGTAGCAGTAATCCTATTTCTAACAACCTCATTCTCTATCTCTAAGAACCAACTGTGGGCTCAAGAAAATAACCCACACATATTGTTCTCATGGAAGTCCTAAGGCAAGAAATTGAAGTCTCTACATGAAGACATAAATGGAAAGATAAAGAATGAAGAAGAATACGTACCTTATTGATCATGTGAGAATCCACGTCATAGACAACAGGCACCTCTTAGTCTCTCGAAAGACCTCGTAATATCGATCTCTAAACTATTCATTCAAGTGAAGATGAACTAGATGTCCTGCTATTAGGAAGATAAAGTCGAGACAAACTCGTAGAAAAAAAAAAACCAAAAGCAAGTTCAGATGCAAAATGAAGAAATGGCGCTTGAATAAAGCAGAGGAAAGCAAAGGGCTCTATATAGACCCTCAACCGTCGGGCAGCTGTCAACTAACAATGGATGGATAGTTAAACCAACGATCGATGGTCCTCCCACAATCGGCTGACTATTCCTTTAATGAGGGGCACAATGGTAAAAGGCCAAAGATTAAAAAAAGAGGAAAGAAAAAAGAAAGAAAGAAAGAAAGAAAGAAAAAGGAAAAAGAAAGAAAAAGGAAAGAAAAGAAGCGAGAAAGAAAGAAAAGAGAGAAAGAGAAAAAGAAAAAAGAGAAAAAAGAAGAAAAAGGAAAAAAGGAAATAAAAGTCCAAAAAAAGAAGAAAAACTCTACCTTGATCTTAAGATATTGAAAGAATTTTCAGACACACTAGTGACAAGCACTCTGCCAAGGCAAAAGCTTAGCAACTCACAAGGAAAGTTGAGTAACATCAATCGATCAAATCCTCGACTGGAATCACATGGAAGAATTCCTCTAAAGACTAGAAAGCAGTTTGTTGAAGAACACACCAAACAAGTCAAAAATTTGAATTAATTTTAAATCATCAAGAGATGTTTGATATTTTGTAGGAATTTGCAAGGACAATGGAGAGATCCCCCAATGTGTCCAAGAATCAACAACATGATATCTTCTTCCCCAGTGAAGGTCCTATGAAGGCAAATCTGAAGAGATTAAGAACAAAGAATGGTGAAGCATAATGAATCAAGAATTTTCCCCAGTGGACTAGAAGAAATAAAGAATCGAAGCAAGAATTCTTAAAAGAAGGGTATGAAACCCAGCGAACGCATTTGAAGAAGTCAAAGAAGAAAGAAGAATACTTAGCCGAAGGCATGAAGAATGAAAAGGTCTAAAGACCACAAAGCAGTGCATGATAAATGTCTTTCGAGTGGGCATGCATTAGAAAAAACCCTAGGAAGTAGGTGTACTTAATAGTATTTTAAACCCTAAGAAGAGGTTCATTGAAGAGTGTTAAAAGCCCTAGGAAGTAGATACACTTAAGAGCGTTTAAAGCCTTTAGAATAGGTGCACCGAAGAGTGTTTAAAAACCCTAGGAAATAGGTACCTTAAAAGTGCTTGAACCCTTAGAATAGACCCACTGAAGAGTGCTAACAAACCCTAGGAACTAGGTGCAATAAAAAGTGTTTCATCTTAGCATCGTAAGGATGCACTTAATGCATTAGAAGAATGCATTTGTCTAAACTAGAAGAGTGCACATCACGCATCGTAAGGCTACACTGCATGCATTAGAAGAATGCATTTGTCTGTACCAGAAGAATGCACATTGTGCATCATAAGGATGCATTTCGTGCATCAGAAAGATGCACTTATCCGCACTAGAAGAGTGCATATTGTTTGCACTCGAATAAGTGCATTGCATGTATTAGAAGGATGCACTTTAGCCTTTAAGTAGGTACACTAGCCCTTGAGTGGGCTTATTAGCCCTTGAGTGGGCATACCTCTTTTGCATGAAGAGGGAAGCAGATGATGAGAAGTTTTACATAATGCAGATGAAGACGAAGATGCTAAGATAAAAAGAAGAAAGATGAAGAGTACTTTGTCGATCTTTGTGCCTCACAAACTTCTCCAAAATAGGGGGCAAGCTGTAAACACTTCATTTTCTAGGCTTGATGATAAAGTGAAGATGAACGTCAAGCAAAAAAAATGACCAAAATGCCCTCGAAAGCAAAAAGAAGAAAGACAAAAAGAAACCGACCAAAAGCTTTGAAAATTGATACATGATTTTGAAAAATCACATAAATTAATCCAAGAGGAATCTGATGATGATTTATATACCGTTGTGAAGCTACAAATGTCTAGTTTTCATAGAATTTTATAGATCATGAATTGGAGTTGAACTCAAAGAGTTACATGCAATCAAACAGCTAAAAGTCAGAAGGGACTACATTGAAAAAATACAAAATAGAAGGGTATCGTAGGCCACAATTGGTCGGCGATTCTAGGACAGCCGAATGGCTGTTCTATCATTGTCCAACAGTCCACCCATAACCAGCTATCTATCCCACTATCGGCTAGCAGTCCTCCCACAACCAACCGGCTATTCCCCTTGTAAATTTGAAAAATTTTGATTTCGACCTTCCTTTTTTATTTTCTGGTTCCTTTTTCAACTTCAACCCTCTCCTATATAAACACCCCCTCTCCTTACTTTTCAACACACAGTGAAATCCTCTCTTCTCCCTCTTAAAGACACACTTGAGTTTTTTTCTAGTTTAAAGTTTTTCTAGGCGTTCTGTTACTCTAAACCCAAAAAAGGTACGTCTTGGGAGCAATCCTCTCTTCTCCCTTCTCTTTTCTTATTTATTTTTCTTGCTTAGAATTAAGCATGCCTAGGTTTTATTATGTTAAAATAAGCATGATTAGGATTTATTTTAATGCTTAGGAGCATGTTTAGGGTTATTATGAATTGTTTTAACCCTCGTTTATTTTGCAAAGTGGAAATGCATGTCAAATTAAGTCATCTTTCTCTCCTTTATTAGAAACATGTTTAGGAGTTTATTTTCTTTGCGAGTGCCTTAGAATCATGTTTAAAAGCTCATGATTAGAATCATGTTAGGAAGACCTATGATTTTTTAAGCATACTAGAAAATATCATAGAATAGGTAAGAATTACTAACCCTTGAGTGCTTCAATTGGGCTAGAATAGCCATGATTGATATTGATTGATTGAATTAGGCTATAAATGTCATGTTTAGGCTACAATTACCATGATTCACTATGATTACTATAAATAGGCTTTAATTGTCATGCTTAGGTAGAATTATATGATAAGAAATATCAAATATAGGTAGAAGTGCCAAGATTTTATATTATAGATTTGTATTGAAGTTTAATTGATTGATTGATTTTATTTTAAATAATTACCATGTTTAGAAGTGTAATTAAATAATTATGATTGTATGATGCCATGAAGTGGTGGCGAACTCACATTGATGGTGAGGGACCATCACTTAGAATGAATGATTAGAATGATTAAACAAATGTATGAACATGAATGAATGTTTGAAGAGGCTTGATAAGCATTGAATAGACTCACATATGACGGTGAGAAATTTGTTATTTTTTTCGAATCTCAAATTGAATGTTTATATTGAATTTATAATTTGCACGATTATGCCATGAAAGCTATATTTGAAGTGTTAGAAGTAGAATTTACTTTACTTGTTAAAAAACAACTGTTGTAACCCTATCCCCTGCCCTTCATATTTGAAAGGAATGTAACTCTATTCTCCTCCTTTTTTTTGTATGAATATACAGTTGTAATTGATTGAATATACCTCACATGTCTTAAAGAAGATAAAATTGGAAATGTGTGGATAAAATGAATCTTTTAAGCAGACTGTATAACAATATAAGCTATTCTTATTTGGTATATCCTAGTGGAGGTCGGATTTAATTTCAGGCGACGCGAATGACTTGTACCTAACTTCTTAAGCCCCTCTCTAAAAGGATGAAGGTAGTTTAGGTCCTGAAGCAAGGAATCGGATTGGCCCTTTTCATTCCCAATTGAATAATCGGGTGGTGACTCTATTCTATAGATGTGTCCATGGCTTGTTTGTCTTCCCTTAAGTCTCAAAAGAGGCTTTGACATATGTCATTGTCAAAAATGCTCTAGCAAGATGAAATCCCCATTCACACCCCCAGTCATAGACTTTCATCTGATCTAAGTCTCTTAATGGAGGAAGAAGATACATCTCACCCAAGTTCAATGCAATAGCAAAAAGTGTTGAGGCCAAGAGGTAGAACCTAAAGTTGCGAAGATGCTACTCAACTCGCACACCAAGAAAATCCTCATGGGCATCAATCCTACCCACCCAGTAATCTTATATAGGATTATACATGATGGCAGTGTCAGACTTCGTTCCTCCCCGAAAGACAACCAAGTAACATGACGACCTCATCATTATAAAAACCAGTTGGAGCCAAATAGCTATCAAAAGGTACCGGAATGGCCCCGAAGGAAAGACCATTCATGGACTGTGTGAATATTATCCATCCATCTCCCACAAAGAACGCTTAGTGCACACTAATCATTATGCTGGTTACTAGACAGAAGAGCAATGACAAAGTATCAAAACCGCTAGCTTTGATATGACCCAAGACAGGCTCCTTGATCTTCTTGAACCATTCATGAGCCCGAGCCAAGTTCCCCCTAGGGCAATACTCACATTCATCCTGTCAAAACACGTATGCAAAGAAACTTTTAGGACACAAATTCAATTCAAGTGAGTAAAGCATCCAACAAGCATTCAAAGGTCAAGTTTAACATACTAACAATAATAAATAGAGGTGTACCATGAAATAATCGAATAATTATAAGAAAACAAGCAAAACAAGCAAAATTGGAAGGAAGTCAAAAACTCAAAGCAACAGGCGCACGCCTATACCGAACAAGCGCATGCCTGTCTCGAGTCATCTTCAGCCTCTAGAAACAGGCACTCTCTAACAAGTAGGATATCTTGGCTATCCGAAATTTCTTTAAGAGTCGATTTGTGACACATTCGAAAAAGGATTATCTCCCAAGTATAGAAGTGTCGAAGTAATAAACCCGGTGAGACCGAGGACGATCCACGAGGAAGGGGATTTAGTGCTACAAACTATAAGGTAAGCAAATAAGATATGAATAATGTAAATAAATGACAAGATGATATTAACAAATAAAGGTAAAGATGGTAGGCGGTACTACCGACCATTCAAATGTAAAGCAAAAACAAAAGGTGGTAAAACCATCCATAGCAAATAAAGGAACAATTTCATAAATAATAAATAAGAATACTTAAATTACACAAATAAGAGAGACTAACACAATAACAATGAAAGCTAAGGTTAGGGGATCCGCCCTTGATATATCAAATAAGGATAAATAACTCATTTTAGTTATATGAATTACATTTGTTTCGTTACCAATATTTATACCACTTCTTGTAAATGGGTTCAAGCATCCCATGTGCCAATCACCATATGTCTATAACAAATCAAGGTTCCTAACTAGACTTGTGTTGATAAGGAAGAACCATATGACATCTAGAAAGGATCCAAGCATTTGATGTGCTAAGGATTGTCTACAATAGATCAAGACCTCCACTTTACGAGTGGTGTCAAGATTGATTAGAGAAATAAATATAAATCATATAAAATGACTAAAAAAGATTACGATTATTAAGCAAATATCAAAGGGTTAGAAAATCCTTATTCTCATATCAAGGGTTTCACCCTTTCACCTTAGCAAAAGAGAATTTAGCAAGACATTATAAAAGAAAGAAAACAAATTGCAAGAAAAAGAAAATTCATTAATAACATTAAAACACAAGAGAGAAAAACACAATAACAAGAGATCCCAACCAAGGCCAAGATGCCCCAATCGGTCACAAGGCACCTCTATTTATAGATACATTTAGGGGCAAACTTGTCAAATTACAAAGGAACATTTTTCAAATATTTTGTTGACAATTATGGTAATTAGGTGAACCAACTTTGACCACCGATTTTGAGATTGAATTATTGAGAATTTCTCTCAGCTTTCTAGAACATCTTGATTCATACGATTTGGATACGTATTTTGAGAGATATGATCAAAAAACTGAGGCATGGTCAGGCTGGGCCGAAACTGTAAATGGGTTCACTTCAAGCCCATTTTTTGTCCACTAAAAGCCCGAATTTGATGATGCTTGTGAAATATAATCTTGTAGATAAGTTAATCGCTTTCCAAAACATTAAGATTTACACCATTCTTATCTATAAATAGAAATTTATGCCCATTTTACCAAACCTACATCAAAACCGAAATTAAAAGAAAGTTAATTCAAAAGATGTAAAGACTACAAATATGCTTAAGTTGAAAAATTTAATGACACTATTAATGTAATATGATGAATTAAACTCTTATTAAGCATACATATTTAAGTGTTCATCAATTTGATTGTTAGAGAGATGGGAATAACAATGATATAGATAGAGAAAGTGAGCCATTGTATCAGTAAGGAGAGATGTGAGAGAAAATTTGTTGGCCAGAATTTGTATATGGGTTATCGACGTCCAAGAAGGGAAGTTTATATGAATATGTAAGCCTGACAGCCTGTTCCTTGCCAACATTCAAATTTTTGCTATCCAAACCCCAATTTTGCAAAAAATCACATCCAAACCCCAGTTTTGTAGAAAATCACATCTAGACCCCACAATTGCAAGAAATCACATCCACAGCACACAGCTTCAAGAAATCACATTTAGAGCCTTGACCTGTAAAGAATTTCATTTTGACTCAAAATTTGGACAAATTACAAAAGTCCCTTAAGACCTTTTAGAGTTTGATTTTTCTCTTAGATTTTAGAAAATTGTAGTCTTGATAATTCTATTTGAGTATATTTGGAGAGCCCAGATAGGGGCATTTCATTCACAAAAGAGTAATGAAAGTATAGAGGGCAGATCATTCACAAAAAGTCATCAAAACTCAAACGTCAGGCAGTGTGAAGCACTAGGAATCTTTCAAACATTAAGCCATGACATCAAAGGAGAGCCTTATTCAATTTGGGGGTTCACCTTTAAGTTACACACTCTATTTGATTTGGGAGATGTGTGGCTATTTTTCAAGAAGACAAAAGTATGCCTTACTCAATTTGGGGCCCCACTTTTATGCACTATAATTGATTTGGGAGTTGCATAGTTTTCAAGCATAGCAGAGGAGAGCTTTATTCGATTTGCGGGTTCACCTTCAAGTTACACACTCTATTCGATTTGGAAGATGTGTAGCTCTTTTTCAAGATGACAAAAGTGTACCTTATTCAATTTCAGGGCCCACTTTTTACTCACTCTATTTGATTTTGGAGTTGTGTAGTTTTCAAGCATAGCGAAGGAAAGCGTTATTCAATTTGGGAGCCCACTATTTATGCACTCCATTAGATTTGGGAGTTGTCTAGTTTTCAATCATAGCAGAGCAGAGCCTTATCCCATTTAGGTGTTCACCTCTATGTTACACACTCTATTCAATTTGGGAGTTCACTTCAGAGGTACAGAAATATCAAACATACATACATCTAGCCTAAACAGGTAAAAGCCAAGGTATGTTAAACTTTGTTGATGTTTGTGTTCCACAAACCCCTGCCAAAGTAAAGGGCAAACTGTAAGCACTAGATTTTGGCTTATAATTTAGATGTCTAATGATGATAGCCAGACACACTAACGAGATGCAAAATTGAATCTAAGAGGCATCAAAACTCCAAAAAGAGACACCTGGATGTGGAAAAAGTAGATAAAATAGTTGTTAAACACATGGAAAGGTAAAAATCATAGGTTATTTAGAATTCAAAACCCAATTAGGGATAGGCGCACGCCTGACCTTTGAGATTTTCATCTCAACCATCCATCTGTGGTTTTGTACTTATAAGCCTTTGAGCAGGGCATGGATATGGCACAACAGGCGCACGCCTGTTGTCTTGAATCCCACATTGTTTTTGCAACGTTTTGCAGGGTCGTGTGATGCCTATATAAATAAACATTACTATTCATCAAAGGCATCAAAATACATTGATTCTTACACCTTTTTGAGTGTTACTAAATAGTTCAGAGAGTAGGAATTGAGAGTTATTAGGAGTCTTCTTGAGGTATCATTTTGAAAGAGTTCTCGGTGTCCAAAAGTACCCTTTGGATTATTCTACGGCCCTTGTCAAAGTGAAGATTCCATTTCTGGTAGTACCAGAATTTAGGTAAGTCCTGAGAACATCCTATGTTTGTTTATGTATGTTTGCTTGTTTGCTTAGAATCATATTTAGGATTATTTATGTGTTTGATATGCTAATATGCATGTCTTAGGCCTATGTATGTTAGAATCATGCTAGGATTATGAGTGATAGCATGTTTATAATCATGTTAGGAATAATATTTCTTATAAGCTTTTATGATAATATGATTATCTCCTTCTTCTTCTTCTATTTCTTTGTTCATAGATAAGTAATGGTGGACTCACAACTGTTGGTAGGGGTCTTTTGCTTTGAAATGAATAATGCTTTGATGTTATAATTCTATTTCTTCTTCTACTGCTTCTCTGTTGTTTATCGACACATGATGGTGGACCAATAATTGATGTTAGGGGACCTTTATGTTGATATGAACTATGTTTAATTGTATGTTAATTCATGTCTAATATGTGATAATGTGCTAGAATCATGTTAGGGTTAACATATTTTGTTATGTTCTCTTCTTCTTTTCTTTTCTTGTCGTCTTTTCTTGTCTGTTCATTTTGATGTGTTGGTAGACTTACAATTGATGGTGAGGGACCAACACTTTGATATGAACTTTGATTTGAATAATGGCGTGTTAGACTAATGTTTTAGCGATGATTTGATTATGAAATATGCATCTTTTCTTTCTCTTTTATTTCTTTTCTTTCTTGATAGGAGCTAATAAGTAATGACATACTCATAATTGTTGTTGGAAAGTCATTACTTTGATGGTATCTCATTTGTTGTTATTTATGATGTTGCCATGCTAATTCTATGCTTACTTGGATATATTTGCATAAGAATAGCATGGATATGAACGTGATACTTAGATTGCATGGTTAGGAATTTATTAATGTTATAATTAATATCATGATATTTTTCTTTGTGTCTTATGAATTGGGATCAAATAAGTGATAGATGGACTCATATTGGGTGGTGAAAGATTTATTACTTAAGTTGGTTTCGTCTCATTAGTTTATGCTTATCTTTAATGGCATGAATGTGATGTGCTGTTTAGATTGAATGCTAGGAATTTGTTAGTCTTTTGAATCAATGCCATGTTCTCATGCTATTTTCTTTGTGTTAGGTGAATCGAGATCTAATAAGTAATAAGTGGACTCACATTGGTGGTGAGGGATTTATTGCTTAATTAGGTTTTATCTCACTCATTTGTGCTAATTTGTGAATGGTTGTTTTTAATGCTTGTGTTTTGATGTTATATTTGATACATTCTATTCACATTATTTTGTTGTTGTTGTCATTTGGAAGATATAAGTGGATGATTTTCCACAAGTTTTTACCTTTTCTTTTATTTTATGCATTTATAGAATTGATGTAATCCCTTTCTCCATTGCTCCATGTTTTTTGGAATTGTAACTCTATTCTCCTTCCTCCTTTCTTTGAATGTATAACATGCTCACACGTCACATGCTAATAAAGATAGAACAAGTAGTGTGTTAAAATGAATTAGGATTGATAGAACAGACATTAATATTAAAAAAAAAAAACCCTAACTTAACAAACCCACGTGGAGGCGGATTTATATCCGGGTGAGGTTTAATCTTGTAGCTGACTTCTCGAACCCATCTCTATAGGAGTGAAGATAGTTTAGGTCCAGAAGCAAGGGATCGAACTGCTGTCACTCACAATTTTTCCATGGTTAGACATGGGTGGCGACTCCAGTTCATTCTCTAGGCTTGCCTTTATGGCTTATTCCATGTTCTCTTAAGTCCTTAATGGGCTTTGACACAGTGTCGTGGTCATAATTGCTCTAGCATGATGAAAGCCTCATTCACAACTAGTACATCAAAAAATATTGTAAATGAGAGTATAAAAGTTAGAAATGAGTATATAAATGTTGTAAATGTAGAAAAGTTGATACAACAACTTTTATATAATCATTTATAACTTTTATACAAAATTTGCATCTGATGGACCGATATATTAGATGTATTGCAGCATGACCCATTTCAAGAGTTGACCATAAAGTAAGTGATTATCATTTCTCGTTCTTTGTAACTCATTTATTAATTTGTGCTATATGACAAAGTTTGAACAAAATGGATAGTCTATAATTGTATATAGTGGTGTAATGTAATGGAATATCTTGGAAGGAGGACCCATCTATTTGAAATCTATTATAAGAAATTAGGAAAATTACATAAACACCCATGTAGTTTGGCATAAGTAATTTAACTTCCTCCTTTTGGAAGAGTGTCATCATGACGAAGTTTGAATAAAATGGATAGTATATAGTTATATATTTATTAAATTTTCTTATTTTTACGTTATTTTCATTTTCATTTCTGGTAAGCTAATTTCATTTTAGTTAATTAAGTATACTTAATTTAGTATTTTGTTGGTTTTTAGTTATTTTTATTAGAATTACCCTTGTTTTTATTTTTTTTTATAGGTCAAGGCAAAAACTCTACGCATGATGAAATTTAGAGAATTGAAGAAAATTTTGCAAGAAAATCCTTAATTTTGGTGTTGAAGTCATTGGAGTTGCACATCAACACATTGAAGTTGCAGCATTGTTATATAGCAAATCTGAGGTAGAAATTTGATGTTGCAGCATGACGACGTGGACACTTATTATAAATATGTGTCTTTAGAGCTTTTGAGTGGGGATGAACCTTTTTCTCTAATTTTCAAAGGCAGCTGCCATTTTTGGGAGACAAATCAAACTCAGAGACAAGGAAAAGAAAGAGGAATTCAAGATTGGAGCTCATCTACGATTAAGATTTGCAATCTACAACTAGTTTTCTCTTGAACTTCTTAATTCTTTCTTTTTGTATGCTTTTTTGTTATGAATTTTGAAGATATGATGGTTTGTTTTTACTTTATTATGAACTAATTTGACTTGGTAAGGCTACAATGTAGCCTCTCCATGACAATTCCAAATTTTATATATTTCAATATGATCTTGATTTTATCATTCCTTTTTGAGTGTATATCATTAGGTTTAATGCTTTCAATTATCTAGCCAATAGTTGAATGATTCATTGTGCATGGTTGACTCAAGAGATGATGCATGTGATTTAGCTTCTTGTGATATATGCCATGAATTGAAAGAAAGACAGGAATGTGCCAACGTGATTTATGCAGCATGAAATATTGGATCTTAATATGCTCATTTACTTTTAAATTCGCATAGACATATCACAAGTTATCGTGTATGGGTATTTTTAATTCTACTCTAGAGAGAGCCTTCGATAGATTAGAATATTTTGCCATCAAATAGGATGATAATTGATTGATTACATTATTAGAATTTGGGATTGGATTGGTAAGGTGAAATCAGATGTCTTAGTATTTCTCTTCATCGATGAGATTTATACATATCTACTGCCTAGTCACTTATTTTTAATTTAATTTTAAGTTATTTTACTTTCTTGAATTTAAATTTCTTCATTTTAATTAATTTCCAAATAATTTAGAATTAGAATAATTCCAATAGTTAATAGATAATAGTCCTCGCGGGATCAACATCCTTATTTTATCATTATATTACTTGTACAATTCTGTGCACTTACAGATTTTCTCAAAAAGTTCTTGGCGCTGTCGCAGTGGACTATTTTAACTCTATTACTTTTGTTACCAACTAGTTCTAGATTAATTTGGAGTTTCTTTGTTTTAATTGTATTTTTAATTTTCTTTTAATTTTTCTTCGCAGGTTCTCTAAGCTTTGAATGAGACTTAGTAAAAGCTTTGAAGTAGTACCTTTTGATCCAGAAATTGATCACACTTTACATCGTTTGAAGAAAGAGAAAAAAGAGAATTCTAAAGCTAAGCGAGGAACAATGGCAGATCAACTTGAGAACCGAACTTTGGGAAAATATGTTGTGTTCCGTTAGTCACTAGAGCTAATTCTGGCATTAGGCAACTTGCTATTCAAGCAAAAAATTCCGAGATAAAGCTAGCTATTCTTCAAATGGTGACATCAACATTGCAATTTAGTGGCTTGCCAAATTATGTGATACTTTCAAACATAATGTTGTGTCCAATGAGGCTATTAGATTGAGGCTCTTCCTATTCTTTCTTCGGGACACAACAAAAGCATGGTTAAACTCGCTTCTGCCATTGACCATCACTACATGGGACGAATTGGCTAAAAAGTTTTTTTAGCAAAGTTCTTTCCTCCAACCAAAACCATGAAGATGCAGAATGATAAAACCACTTTTGTTCAATTCGATTTGGAGTCGTTGTGTGAAGCTTTGGAGAGATACAAGGAATTTCTCAGAAAGTGTCCACACCGAGCTCTTCTAGTTTGGATTCAACTACAAACATTCTACAATGGTTTGCAGCCTACAAGGTGAACCATGATTGATGCAGTAGTTAGAGGCACTTTGATGAAAAATCACCTGAGGAAGCATATAAGTTGGTTGAGAAGATGGCCAACAACAATTATCAATGGCTAGCAGATAGAGTGACAACAAGAAGAACACAGGGAGTTCATGAAATTGATACTTTATCAGTTTTAGCTTCTCAATTGCAATTTTATCTTAAAGGTTAGATAGTCTTACTGTGAATGTAATTCAATCTGCTAATGTTACTTGTGAATTTTGTGCAGGAAATCATATAGGGGTTAAGTGAAAAGTGGAGAATCCATTTGCCAATAATAGTTTGAAACAAGCAAATTATGTGTCAAAGTATCAATAAAAAAATAATCTTTACTCAACACTTATAATCCAAGATGGCACATCCACTTAAATTTCTCATGGAATAACTCCCAAAATGTTTTCACGCCTCCATGGGGTTTTCAACATTAACAACAAGAGAAGAAGCCAAATACGAAGGAGGTATTAGCATAGTTTATGACCAAGGTGGATGCCAAATTTCAAACTCATGACATTGCCCTAAAGAATAATGAGAACACCTTGCGAAGTATTGAGAGGGTTGTTAGTCAATTGGCAAAATTATTGTATGAAAGTCTTCAAGGATTGCTTCCAAGCACCGCATAAAACAATCCAAGAGAATAAGTGAATGCACTTACTCTTAAGAAATAAAAAGGAGCTTAAGTTGCATGAAAAAGAACAAAAAGTAAAAAAGGACCAGAACATTGAGGCTGGAGCACCTGAAAATCCAAGTTACAGCATAGATCCGTATCCTGTAGACAGAGAGACTGAAGTCGTAGCACCAACTTCTAAAGTGATAGCATCAGCACCTCTTCCTAGAAAAAATTGAGAAAACCATGGGAAATCATCCCTTTTCCTATTATGGTCCTCCTCCCTATGTTCCTCCCATACCTTTTCCTCAAAGATTTCAAAAAATAAGCTAGATAAACAATTTTCTAAGTTCCTTGATGTATTTAGAAATTACATATTAATATTCCTTTTACAGATGCATTGGAACATATGCCTAGCTATGCGAAGTTTATGAAGAAGATTTTGGTAAAGAAGAGAAAGTTGGAAGAACATGAGGCAGTGATGTTGACAAAGGAATGCACAACTCTATTGCAAAACAAATCGCCCACCAAAGCTTAAGGATCCAAGGAGTTTCACTATTCCTGACACAATTGGAAATTCTCATTTTAAGAAAGCTCTATATGATTTATGTGCTAGCGTTAATTTGATGCCCTTTTCTATTTTCAGGCAGTTGGGGTTAGTAGAGGCCAAAGCTACTATTATATCACTTCAATTGGCAGATTGATCCATCAAATGACCGAGAGGCATAGTAGAGGATGTGCTTTTTAAAGTTGGCAAATTTGTTTTCCTTGCACATTTTATTGTTTTGAATATGCAAGAAGATCAAGACATTCTACATACTCTTGGCCAACCATTTTTAGCAACAAGGAGAGCTCTCATAGACGTGCAACAAGGGAAACTCATACTACAGGTGAACAATGAACAAGTTAAATTTAATGTGTATGAAACCATGAAATATCCCACCACAACTGATACATGCTTTAACATAGATGTGACTAATGGACCTATGGCGGAGAGTTTTGAAAAGTGTAATCCCAAGGAGCCAATTGAAGAATGTCTTAGTCAGTCTAGCACAACAAATTTTGAGAATTTCAAGATAGCAATTGTGTATGTCACTTTGAAGCATCTTCACCCTACTTGCCCAAACAAAACTATTGCTCTATAAAAGCCTGTTTTGGATCAATTGAGGTATGCTTTTCTCGGTGAATCTTATGAGAATGCATGCATCTATAAAGAGAGAACCAAGAAATGGCATGATCGACACATTCACAAAAGCAATTTTGAAGTTGGCCACAGAGTTTTGTTCTACAATTCCAGCATTACCTCTTCCCAAGAAAGTTTAAGCCAAGGTCTTTAGGACTTTTCACTATTATCAAAGTATTTTCTTTCTCATGGAGTTGTTGAGGTAAGAGATGAAATCACCAAGGATATTTTTAAAGTGAACAGGCAACACCTAAAGTAGTACTATTGGGAAGGCGGCATTGATTGTCAAAAATCCACCATCATTAATCTTTCAAATCAAACGTGATCCAAGGAGGCATAGTCACGCTGATGACTATAAATAAACGCTTCTTAGGAGGTAACCTAAGCTTTTTACAATTTTCTTTACAATTTTTTTAAATTTTATTTTGCAACATTGTGAAGTCTTTGTATGTTTGTTCTTGTTCAGTAATTTCGAGAGTTTAAAGTTATCCTATGATGGTTTCCAAGCACAAGGTCTCTTATCAAGTTTGAAGGTTATTTAGAAGAAGTTCCAAGTTAATTCTTCACCAAATTGCACAATTCTAAGTGCACTATTCATCTTTGGCAGAAACTTGAAGTCGCGACCTCAAAAGGGGAAGCTACAACACTCAAACCAAATGTGCCATCAGACATTCGAGTTGTAGCTTCAAATTTTCTCAAGTCGCAACACCACAAACAAGCCAATTTCAAACGTCCCAATCGCAACTTAAGAAAGTCATTATGTTATTGAGGATGCCGCTGATGGACATTATTGCACCATGATTTGACTTTGCCTTCGTTTAGGGACATGTTATTTACCTTCTTTTTGTTTTACTTTTCTTACATTGGGGACAATGTAACTTTTAAGTTTGGGGCTGGGAGAATTTTTCTGTTTTTCTTTGTTTTTGTGTGTTCAGTTGTTGCTTTGTGTCTTAATAAGATTCTAGTAGAGATGGCAATTTGCCCCGCGGGTCCGGGGCTCCTGTATGCCCCGCCGGGTCTGGGGCGGGGCAAGACCCGTCAAAACAGTATTTTGGGGCGGGTCCGGGGCAAACAAATTTTGCCCCGGCCGGGGCGGGTCCGGATCCGGGGCAAGGCTCTTGGACCCGTTGACCCACCCCGCCCCGCAAGATATAGGGGTGCATTTGTAATATTTTAAACTATTAGGACTGTCAAATAATTTTTTAGGTTATATTTGTTAAATTTTTCATATATATGAATTCTTAATAATTTTACAAATAATAAAAATACTTTAATAAAAGTTATATTTTACTTAATAATTAACATCTTTAACATCAATTTGATCATGTTATAATGACAAATAAAATATTTTGTATTTTATGGTAATTAAATTTGTATAATATATACAATCTTTATATATATTATTAAGTACTAATTGAATTATTACAATATTAGCAATATTATTTTCAAAATGTATACCTTTCATATAATCAATATATTATTTTTTAAATATGTAAATAGAAAATGATGAAAACAATTTTATAACCTTAAATATATCATTTATCATAATTTAAATTAATTACTTAGATTATTAATATTTCAAATATATATAGTGTTAATTAATTGGCATATGTCAATCATATTTTACTATTATTAGATTAAAATTAAATCAACATGCTATTAAAAAATTATTTAATTGTATTATCAATTATTTGAAAAATTATCAATTAATTAATTTACAAGCAATAATACGCATTTTACATTATTTCTAATAGTGTATGTAATATTATTACTAATAAAATCAAATGGTAATTAATGATAATTAAATATTTGTATTTTATAGTAACTAAATTTGGATAATATATACAATCTTGATATAGATTACTAAGTAATAATTAAATTATTACAATATTAACAATATTATTTTTAAAATGTATACTTTTAATATAATCAATATATTATTTTCTATATATGTAAATAAAAATATAATAAAAATAATCTTAGAACCTTTAATATATGATTTATCGTAATTTAAATTAATTAAGTAAATTGTTAATATTTTATAAATATATATAATGTTAATTAATTGGTATATATCAATCATATTATTACCATTACTATATTAAAATTAAATCAACATGCTATTGAAAAATTATTTAATTGTATTATCAACTATTTAAAAAATTATTAATTAACTAGTTTACAATCAATAATACACTTTTAATATTATTTCTAATAGAGTATGTAACATTATTACTAATAAAAAAATCAAATGGTAATTAAATATTTATATTTTATAATAATTAAATTTGTGTAATATATACAATATTACAATCTTGATACAGATTACTAAATACTAATTAAATTATTACAATATTATCAAGATTATTTTGAAAATGTATACTTTTAATATAACCAATATATTATTTTCTAAATATATAAACAAAAAATGATAAAAATAGTCTTATAACCTTAAATATATGATTTATCGTAATTGAAATTAATTAATTAAATTATTAATGTTTTATAAATATTTATAATATTAACTAATTGACATATGAATATGCCAATCATATTATTACTATTATTATATTGAAATTAAATCAACATGTTATTTAATTGTATTACCAACTATTTAAAAATTTGTCAATTAATTAGTTTATAATCAATAATATACTCTTAACATCATTTCTAATAGAATATGTAACATTATTACTAATAAAATTAAATAATAATATACAAACATTTTGATTTTAGTTTGAAGATATATTATTTTTATGATTGTTAAAAAATGATCATAATTATAAATAATATGATGAAAAATTGAGAATGAAGTTATTTGTAAATATGTAAATATTATATGGGGATGAGATTGCAAAAAGTATAAATTTTATAGGGATGTAATTGTAAAAATATAAATGTTTAGGGGCGGGGCGGGGCGGGTCTGGGTCTCCTCAAATTTTTTTTGCCCCGCCCCGCCCCGCCCCGCTACGGGGCAATGGGGCGGGACGGGGCAAAAATTAGTTGAACGGGGCGGGGATGGGTACCGGCCACCCCGGACCCGCCCCGCCCCATTGCCATCCCTAGATTCTAGTTGTGCGTGGTTGTTTTGTTTAAAAAATAAACAATTAAATTAAATTAACATCAAAAATTGTGTTGAGTGTGTGTTTGCCTGATCTATGACAGTCGATGATAGGAAATGCATTGACTAGACAGGGTTCTTGGAAAATGATAGATGTTGTATTTGTCTGTGCGCTTGACTCTTGTGTGATTTAGTCTTATTTTGAGTTCCTTTGAAATCTTTTGCACAATACCATGATCAATAAGTTGTTTTATTGACTTAGAGTATATTTATGTGAATTAGATATTTTATAAGATCTCATCGAGCTCTAGAACCTATTTGATGATCTCTCGAGGTGAAATCCTAGGCAATACACCACTAGAGAAATAATTAAGGTCATCTTTGGAACATTTGACCTTTTCTAGCCTACTCTAATTATTTTATCTCTGATCACCCTTTTGAACCATGAATAAATTAGCCGATTTCTCTCATCAACCCACATTATCCACACCTTTCAACCTATAAACACTTATCCTACCCTTTTCAAGGAAATTTGTTTTGCATAGTCATTTAAAAGAGAAGAGAAGGCATATGAAAGAGTGCAAAAAGAGCAATACCAACGTCTTGCTTGTCAAAGACATGAATGTAAAAATAAAAAATAAAAAAAAAGACCATAACTCAAAAGCAAATGCAAACAAATAAGTTTGGGGGTAGTCGATTCAAAAAAATAATTGTTGAAGTTGAATAAAGCAGAATTTGCAAGTGTGTGTTAGTAATGGAGAAATAAATTGCTCATGCATTGAATGTTCAAGCAAATGTTGTAAATTGCCTTCTCTTTCTATTTCATGGCTATGTTCTTTTCGAATTTCCTTCTTTTGAACTCCATATCCTTTCATTTCTTAGCCATTACCCTAAGCTGAATGTTAGCTTTATCAAGTCCTTTTGATCTTCGGTGGTGTGGTTGTACTACATTAGTGGAGAGTTGATCTGAAAAATTGGCATATGAAGTTCGAGAATTTTATTCTCAAACTGATCAATCAAAATTTAATCGAGTTTGCATAAATTGATCTGGGTTGATAGAGTTGTAACTTGAGAATGGTTTCACAAGCACACTTAAGGGACTCAAATGTGAGGTTGGGTTGCATTTTGAGTTGAAATTCTAGACTTTACAACGTCTGGAATTTTCCTTAAGTTGTGGGGTTTGAGCAACTTTAAGGCAAGTGTGGAAAATCGAGCTGAATCATCACTCTATGTTTTTATTGATTCATGTATTTGTTATTTTGAGTTTATGATTTTTCTTTTACTCGAAGAGGAGTAAAATCTTAAGTTAGCGGTTATTTGATAAGCTAATTTTATAGTAGTTAATTAAGTACACTTAACTTAGTATTTTGTTGGTTTTTAAGTTATTTTTATTAGAATTACCCTTGTTTTTATTTATTTTTCTAGGCCAAGGCAAAAACTCTATGCATGATAAAATTTAGAGAATTGGAAAAAATTTTGCAAGAAAATCCTTAATTTTGGTGTTGAAATCATTGGAGTTGCAACATCAACATATTAAAGTTGCAGCATTGTTTTATTTAGCATAGCAAATTTGAGGCAGAAAGTTGAAGTCTCAGCATATGAAATGTCAAGTTGTAGCATGACCACGTGGACACTTATTATGAATAGGTGTTCTTAGGGCTTTTAAGGGGGGATTCACCTTTTTCTCTAATTTTCAAAGGCAACTGCCATTCTTGGGAGACAAATCAGACTCAGAGACAAGAAAAAGGAGGAATTCAAGATTGGAGCTAGTGTACAATTGAGATTTGCAATCTACAACTATTTTTCTACTGAACTTCTTTTCTTTCTTTTCATATAATTTTTATTATGAATTCTCAAGATATGATTTTTTATTTTTGCTTTTTTATGAACCAATTTGCCTTGCTAAGGCTACAATGTAGCCTCTCCATGACAATTTCGGATTTTATGTCAATGTAATATGGATTTTATCATTCCTTTTTTAGTATATATCATTATGTTTAATGCTTTCAATTATCTGGCCAATAGTTGAATGATTTGTTGTCCATGTTTGACTCAAGAGATAATGCATGTAATTTAGCATCTTACGATATATTGTCATGAATTGAACGGAAGATAGGAATGTGTCAATGTGATTTGTGTGGCTCTTGTATGAAATATTGGATCATAATTTGCTCATGTACTTTAAAATTCGCGTAGACATATCATGGGTTATCATATATCGGTAATTCTAATTCTACCAGAGAGAGAGTCTTAGATAAATTAAAATATTTCACCGTCAAATAGGATGAAATTGATTGATTGCATGATTAGAATCTAGCATTGGATTGGCTTGGTGAAGTCAGGTGCCTTAGTTTTTCTCTTGGTTGGTGAATTTTATACTTGTCTACTGAGTAGTCACTTGTTTTTAATTTAATTTTCTGTTATTTTACTTTGTTCAATTTAAATTTCTTCATTTTAATTAATTTCCAACTAATATAGAATTAGAATAATTTCAATAGTTAATAGATAATAGTCCTCGTGGGATCGACATCCTTATTTATCATTATATTACTTGTAATTTTGCTTCTTATGATATATTGCCATGAATTAAACGCAAGACAAGAATGTGTCAACGTGATTTGTGCGGCTCTTGTATGAAATATTGGATCATAATGTGCTCATGTACTTTAAAATTCGTGGAGACGTATCATGGGTTATCGTATATGGGTAAATCTAATTCTACTTGAGAGAAAGTCTTAGACAAATTAGAATATTTCACCGTCAAACAGGATGAAATTGATTGATTGCATGATTAGAATCTAGGATTGAATTGGTTAGGTGAAATTGGGTGCCTTAGTATTTCTCTTCATTGGTGAATTTTATACTTCTCTACTAATTAGTCACTTATTTTTAATTTATTTTTCAGTTATTTTAATTTCTTGAATTTAAATTTCTTCATTTTAATTAATTTCCAAATAATTTAGAATTGGAATAATTTCAATAGTTAATAGATAATAGTCCTCGTGGGATCAACATCCTTATTTCTCATTATATTACTTGTACAATTCTGTGCATCTACAAAATGACAAAGTACCTTAATGACCTTAATAGCGGATAGAATCTAGGGGTTATTATATCACTTTTCTAAAAGTGGGAGGCTAAGTGGACGTCAACCAAACTTCCAGGGTATTTATGTCAATTCCCCTAAGAAATTCATAAGTTGATTCCCCAATACAATGTTGTCGGTCGTCACTATTTTTAGACTTTATGCTAAAAAAAATTACCGTTTGATTCTCATATCAGATCAATATAATTATAAAAGATAAACTTTTTGTTTTATAATGATAGACTTACCACTTGTTTTACGACACTTACAATAGGAAAGAATATAAATTACATCAAAATTTGGAATTTATTTTTTAAAGCAAAATGTGTCTTCTCACATTGATTAAGAATATTGGAGTTTGATTTATAATTAAGAATAATGAACTATTAATTAAATAAAATAATTAAATTTTTATTTATAATAGTAGAAATGTATCGTGTTGATTGTGAATTTGTGATTTACCATGTAAAAAAAAAAATAAAGTTTAAAGTTGGGATTTGCAATATTCCAAATAGAATACACGGAATTTATACACTAGAAGGTTTTATCTATTCTAATTCTTTTAAGATTGAATTAACTTCGGCGAGGGGCTTGCAACATATATATATATATATATATATATATATATATAATAAATGGTACATTCATTTCATAGGGTATTTAAATATCAACTTTTGACAAATTAATCATAGAAATTTGCAACATCTAGTAGTTCCAAACCCAATGATATTTAAGTAAGACTAATAGCAATAGTTAGCATTTTATGTTTGCCTTATGTTATTATGGTATATAATTTTTTTTGGGGGGTATTTGATTGAACAACGTGGCTAGGAAACTAGCTGGACATGTGGACAGTAAGAGATCGTTCAGGCTCCATCACACTAACCATACCATTTACAAAATACCGATTTGCATTTTCTTCCCTTTCACATGTTCTCACCATTTGACTTAGAAACACTTCAAAGGACAATAAACATTAATTAAAACTCACTATTTATACAATAAATTGATTACATTAGCATGGAGCCACAAACTTTTGTGAGAATAGGCATGTTTAAACTTCAAAATAAATCTACAAAGTACTTTATTTGCTTAAAAAAAAATAGTGAGCAAGAGAATATACAAGCTAGCTATTAATGAAAGATTATAAAGAATTTGAATTTAAAGAAAGACATAAAAGAAATATACACATGATGAAGAAGATAATAATACATGCTACGCGATTAATAATTAAAAGAGAAAAACATTCATAAAATAATAAGTAGAATCATAAATTTTGTTGGTCCTTAATTGGCTATACCAATCATAAATTTTGTTGGTCCTTAATTGGCTATACCATTACAATATCTAAATCTATCAACTTTTGAAATAATTAAAAATATCCCTTATAGTGAAAATAGGTTTGAGGTTAGTTTGTAATATAAAAGAAGTCTGAGGTTAGTTTGTTTCAACCTTTTAAAATAATGTTTATGAGACTAGAGCTTGTAATTTGTAAAATATAGATTTTATTAAAATGATGATTGTTTGGTTATATAAATGAACTAGTGTTTTATGAGAATAAATTAAAAAAGAGCGTTGTTATAAAATAAAAATAAAATATGAATTTTAAAATTAAATAAAAGTATATTTTTATATTTCAACACTTTAATAAATCTCAAGAAAAGTTTGTGAGAAAATTTTAAATTTCCTATAAATATAAAAAAAAATGTATAACCTAACACGAATAAGAATTTTAAAAAATTGTTAGTAGCTAAAAAAACTCTTTTTATTTGTAGATAAGTTGAAATAAACACTTCATAAATTAGTTGCAGAAATATTGACGCTTAGGGGTGTGAGCATAAATATCTCGACTGTTGATCTTCATCATTATTTTACGTAGCCATCAATTTATTAATTAAGAAAGCTATATTGATCATTTATATATGATGCTGCATCACTCATTTAAAGAGTTTGTGTTTTTCCCCTCTAATTAATATATTGATACTTGAAATTCAAATATCCACAAAAATGATAATTAAGTTAAATTTAACTTGGTTTTTCATTCATTAGCTCATTCATCTTCTTTTTGTCTATAACTTTACACTATGGATTCATAATAGTGAATCTCTTAAGGAACCCCCCACAGTTTAGCATAAAATACTAGCCCTCTAGAAGTTTAAAAAATAATCAAAGACCCAATGTCGTTACCAGGATTTATAAAAATTAACAGCTATAAATCAAAAATCAACTACTCTATTACTATCAACTTACAACCTTCATACAACTCAAATTCTACAAACTGATGTGGCAGTCTATGCTACAAAATCCTATTAGAGATGTAACTCGTCATTCCTTGGCAAGATCCTATTAGATATGTAACTTTTATCATTCTTTTTTGTTTTTTTTTGTTGTTCATGAATTTTTGTCATATAGAGTATGACATCATGTTATAAAGTTCGGGTTGTATGAAAGTTATAAGTCTAAAATTAATGTTACTATAAATATCTAAATTAATTAACACCAGTTATATCATATATTGATAAAAAGATCTACACGTAAACGATATTCAAGGTTAACCACTTAAAATGTATAATATATTTTGTACATCATATGTTCCAAAATAATTTTTAGAAGTAACTTGATAGAATTAAAAAATATTCAAGAACAACAAAAACAAGTATTGTACTGATTTAAAATATCTTGCAAATGACGTAGAAAAATTAAAGAAAAACATATATATAAAAAATAATTATACAATTTTAAATTGACTAAGGGTTAGTTTCAAACTAAAAAACTAAAAAATGAAAAATGAAACAAAGTATCTTAATAAAAAATAAAATGTATTAACTCTAAATATAAAAAAGTTTAGATGCAGGGGCGGACTTGCCTAGGGGCTAGACCGGCTATAGCCCAGCCTAGCATTTTGACAAAAAAGTTAAATAATTTATTATTTTAACAGTTTTAAAGTTAAAAAATTGGTATTTTTTAAAAATAATAAGAAAACCTTCCTATTAAAGTTCTTTAAGAAACTTGATAAGTTGACGTGTCTATGTCCTTCAAATAACTTCATATACCTTTAATTGGGGGTAAGATCATACTTTACCGTAAAATTAATATAATAAAATTTATACTACTACTAATAGAATTTTAGAAAGATGGAAATATTTCAATAGAATATAATTTGTTATTAATATGACAAATTATTAATTAAAATATTTTGGATTTAAATTATAACTAATAATTAAAAGTATGGAATAATTTATAATAATGTTTATAATTAGTTATAAATTTTTAAATTTGGAATTATATTTTTTTCATTTAAAATATTTTAACTTAAATCAACACACAAGCTCTCACCATCCATTTCATTAAATAAAATAAAAATAGAAAACAAATGTGATGTAATACATCTCACCCAAATTTGATATGATAATATGTAATAAATGATTTTTTTACTACTTAATCTTAAATTATAAATAAAAATTGTTGATTTCACTTATGTTTCAATTTTGTAAAATTGTTAAAATGAATTTGATCTAACAATGCTTAAATATTTGTTAACATTAAAGGGAGTTTTTTTGTTATCATTCCATTATTTTAATTGAAAAACTATATTCAGTATGCTAATAAAAGAACCCAATTGAGATTTAATGTTTAATAGATAAAACTTTTGAAATATTTATTTTTGGTTTTTATTTTTAATATTACTAGTGTTGATTTGAATTAATATATTTGATGAAAATATATAAGCTTTGAAATATCAAAAATAAGCACATCATCATTATGAATACAAATAATAATAATAATAATAATAATAATAATAATAATAATAATAATAATAATAATAACAAACCCTGTAAATTAAGAATTATCAAAAGTTTTTCTTAGTAATCAATCGTCATTAAGAAAAAACATTCAACTTAGTCCGACCAAAAGAAAATTTTGAATGATTTCTTATAAAAAATGTATTTAAATATCTTCAATTGATCATTCAAACATTTTTTTATTTTGAACCTTTAAAATTGTAAAATTCAAAATAAAAACTAACTCTTAGTTAATTTAAACATTTTTATGTGAAACACCAAATATATATAATTCATTTTAAGTGGTTAATCTTTAATATTATTATATGTATAGCATCTTTATATCAATATATAATATATATGATGTTAGTTTACATAAGTATTGACAGTAGTAGAATGGTTGATTTTTCTTTTGTCAATGGTGTAAACACTTCAATTGAAGTTTTGAAACTTGTAGGAGGTCAGTGATTTTGCGCTAAACTTGGGGGTTCCTATAAATTCCCTTCATAATATATAGAGCGCTTTGGGTATTAGGTTGGGATCTATTGATACAGTGTTATGAAACATATTTACAGTCACTAATTCATTTCTTATTATCTATTAGTTAAAATACTAAAAATAAGTTTCATTTAATGATCTAACAATTATCTCAACTATAAGATTCTGTAAGATGAATGTCTAGTAATTTGATTTTAAGATATTATATTAAAAATTTATGTAAAAAAATCCTCACATTTCATTTTTAACTTTTCTTAAAATAAAAACAGAAAGAAATTATAAATATATTCATCATGTATAGAATTTACACAATAAGCCTTTTTATCAATAGTACTAATAAACATTACTAATTTAATATTAATTTATAGATAACGCTATATCCATGATATTTTGGAAAAGTATAAACTTTCGCATAAAAGAGTTCATTTAATTAAAAATAACATAAACAAGTAAAGTATTATTTTTTAATTAAAAAAGATAATTTTTAGTAATAATAATAACAACAAGGAGACTTGTTTGATAGAAAATAATTTTATTAATTTCCACGCATTTGTTTAAGGTTATAGTAACTTTCATTCAAGTTAATTTAATCACATTGATATTCTTTCTGTTAAAACTTACATCTAATTATAAATTTAAAAAATCTTGACATTAATACAAAACAATTAACCGTGTAAATTAATACTCCATGAATAAATCAATAGAATTAACAATGTAATAACGTGTATGTCTACTGTCTTCTTTCTGACCTTGAAAGCTTTATCAGCAGCAGTGCACTCTAGCTAGCTTTTAAAAACCAAGAGGAGTGAGGAGAGGACAAAGCAAGTGAGCTAAGTGTCACGGCCTTAATGTTTCACCGCTTAGACCATGCGGCCTTAGGCGCTCAATGGACTGAACTTGCACCTAAGTAAGCCTTCGAACACTTGACTGCCAAGCAAGATCAAAGGAAGCAAGAGAAAGTTAGGGAATGTACAATTGTTATTACTTTATAAAGCAATTGTACAAGAGAGGTGTCACAAGAAAGTTTGCTGGATAAGCTCTCAAGGAGAGAACATCTACCTACAAAGGAGTGCTCGCCCCTATTTATAGAGAAGCACCTCCTCAACGTGTGGCTATCAATGTGTCACTTGTCTACACCATATTTGTTCTCTAGAAGGATCCTAAGATATTTACAAGATTATCTTATAGCCTAGAAATATTTACTAGACTCAAGACATATCTAGAGAACCATAGACACTAGAGAGCTCTATGGTCTTTTAGAAGCTTCCATAGTCTTCCGCTCTCTTCCATAACCATTCAGAACCTTTCGGAGTCTTCTAGGGCCTTCTCATGTCTTTCGCACGCTTCCGAAGCCTTCCAGAGTATTCTACAAGTGTCTGAAACATTTCGGAACGTCTTGGAACCTTCCAGAAACTTCTGGAACGCCATGCCCAATTTATGCGCCACTAAATTCCTCTCATTATAAGAATCTCAAAACACTATATCACTTACCTCGAATTCTAACTCTTGAGAGTCATCCGAGTAATTTTCGGGCGCATGTGTGCGGGGCGTGACATCCTCTCCCACCTAAGCTCGCAATGCCCTTGTCGCGTCTTCACGGAACTCGGGCATCTTTTCTTTGAATTGCCATAAGGACTCCTCTAGTTCCCAACTTATCTTCGTATCGGGGAGTCCCTTCCATCTCGCCAAATACTTGCAACTCAGAGGATAGCCTTGTCGTCGTAGCACTTTTCGGCCATGATGTGATCAACCTCCTTGTTGTATGAGACGATAGTGCCAATCGACATCCTCTTAAGCTCGCTTCTTGAAGCATCTCCCTTGTCTTCATGATATGGTTTTAAGCAACTCACATGAAAGACAAGATGAAGACTAAGTCTTGAAGGTAACTCGACCTCGTAGGCTACATGATTCACCTTCGTTATGATTGGGAATGGCTCATCTCAGCACAAGGCCCTTGTGTACTGACCGCATCCATTTGTGTTGTTGGGGGAGTATCTTGATGAACACCAAGTCACCAACGTTGTACTCCACATGTCGCTGCTTAGTGTCCGCTCACTTCTTCATCTTCTTGGTTGACTTGTCCAAGTAAGCCCTCGCAATATCCGCTTGCTCATGCCAACTCTTAGCAATCTTGAAGGCGGAAGGACTTCTTTCCATGTAGCATGCCTCAAGTGTATGTGGTGTGAGAGGTTGCTGACCCGTCGCCAACTTAAATGGACTTCGATTGGTAGACTCACTCCTCTGCAAGTTATGTGAGAACTACACCACATCCAGTAACTTGGCCCAATCCTCTTGGTTAGCATTCACGAAGTGCCGCAAGTATAGCTCCAAGAGTGCGTTCACTTAGTTTGCTCATCCGTTTGCAGGTAAAAACTTGTAGAGAAGTGAAGTGTGGATCCCATGAGTTTGAATAATTCGGTCCAAAACCTCCTAGTGAACCGTGGATCTCGATCACTTACGATCATCTTAGGCAACCCCCAATACTTCACCACATTTTTGAAGAATAGCTTAGCGGTTTCTTCGGTTGTGCAATCCTTACAAGCCGGGATGAAGGTTGCATATTTGGAAAACCGATCCACCGCCACGATGATTGTGCCACAACCTTCGGATTTAGGAAGTCCAACAATGAAATCCATGGTAAGACTTTCCCATGGTCATATGGGCGTAGGTAAAGGCTCCAATAATCCTGTGGGACTTTGGTTCTCGATCTTGTCTTATTGGCAAACAAGGCAAGTCTTCACAAACTACTCGATGTTATCCCGCATTTGAGGCCAATAGTACACCACCTCAAGTAATGCCCGTGTACACCTTTGCCCTAGGTGACCAGCCCATTGCGTGTCGTGGCATTCCTTGATGAGGTTTCTCCTCAAGTTTCCCTATCTATGAACATAGATTCTACGTCCCTTGGTGTAAAGAAGGCCACCTTCCTCCCAAAACCTTTTGCTCTTCCCTTCAAGTGCTAAGGAAAATAATTTTTGTGCCAAAGGGTCATGGGACATACCTTGCTTGACGAGGCCAAGAATCTTTTCTTGGACCTTGCTTAGAGCAGCTAACTCGGCCTTCCTACTAAGCGCATCCACCATGACATTGGCTTATCTTGGCTTGTACTCCAAGATGTAGTCAAATTTTGACAAGAAGTCTTGCCACCTTGCATGTTTCAGACTTAGTTTCTTTTGGCTTTGGAAGTAACTTGTAGCCACATTATCCGTCTTTATCACAAACTTGGATCCCAACAAGTAATGTCTCCAAGTGCGCAAGCAGTGGATGATGGCAGTCATTTCTTTCTTTTGCACCATGTAGCGTTGCTCTGTTTCGTTTAGCTTTCGAGTCTTAAAAGCAATTGGATGCCCATTTTGCATCAACATGCCACCAATGGCAAAGTCAAAGGCATCCGTATGTACCTCAAATGGCACGTTGTAATCCGAAAGCACAAGGACAAATTCTTTCATCACCATATCCTTTAGTGCTTCGAATGCTTGTTGGCACTTATCCGTCCACTCCCAACTTTGATTCTTCTTCAATAAATCGGTGAGCGGAGATGCTTTTGCTGAATACCTCGATATAAACCGCCTATAGTAATTCACCAATCCAATTAAAGATCTCAACTCGGAAACCTTCGTAGGCGGCTCCCATTCTGAGATGGCACGCACCTTTCCTTGGTTTATGATAAGTTTGCCATCTCGTATTCTATGACCAAGGAAGTCCACCTCGCATTTGGCGAATGAGCACTTCTCTCTCTTGACGTATAGTTCATTTTCATGCAATAATTGAAAAACTATCCAGAGGTGTTGCACATGTTCTTAAAGTGTGCAGCTATATACAACTATATCATCCAAGTACACTACCATGAATCGATCTAAGTATGGATGGAAGATCCAATTCGTGATAGTGCAAAATGTTGATGGCGCATTGGTGAGGCCAAAGGGCATGATGAGAAACTCGTATGCACCATAGCATGTTACACACGTAGTCTTTGACTCATCGCCTTCCGCAATCCGTTCTTGATAATATCTGGACCTTAGGTCTAACTTGGAGAAGTATCTAGAGTCCCCTAACTGATCAAATAAATCTACAATCAAAGGAATGGGGTATTTGTTTTTTATTGTTACCTTGTTGAGTGTTCGTTAGTCGATGCATAATCAAAGCGATCCATCATGCTTTCGTTGAAACAACACCAGTGCTCCATATGGTGCTTTGGACGATCTAATGTACCCAGCGTCCTAACTCCTTTAGTTGTTGTTGTAGCTCCTCTAACTCGGGTGGCGACATTCGACAAGGTGTCTTGTCGGGTGGTTGCGCCCCTGATTCAAGATCAATCCGATGATCCACTTCCCTCCTAGTTGGGAGTCTCTTAGGTAACTCTGGAGGCATCACCTCCTTGAACTCTTCAAAGACCTCCAAAACCTCTTGTGGAATGCCCTCCCCCAAAGTGTCCCCCTCTTCATCCATCTCTTGTATTGATGCCAAGTAAGTTTCCTCCCCATGTTTCACACCCTTGAAAAGTTGCAAGGCGGAGAGGAGTTTGGGATAGGAAGATGGCTTCGCCATGTAGGCACCATGCGCGGTCCTCCCTCCAGGATACACATAGTATTGAGTCGAGGAAGTGGCACTACATTGTATTGGCAAAGGAACTCTATCCCTAAAACAACATTGAAATCATCCAAGGGGACAATGGAGAGTTTATCTTACCGCCCCAAGTGCCTAGATGCGTTTCCACTTGGTGTGCTACTCTTAGAAGTGGCTTTGCCTCGGAATTTACTTTCTTCAACCATCCGCACTCCTTGTCTACCTAGAGGCCTAGCCGTTCCGCCTCTTCCTTCTTAATGAAGTTGTGGAAAGCACCCGTATCCACCAATGTAAGCGCTTTCTTTCCATTGATGCTCGCTTCAACATACATAAGGGATCAATCTTGTGGTTTGGTTGAAGTGGGATTGGCGTTCAAGGCATTCAGGATTTGGAGGCTACCCATCTACGCTTGTTCTTAGGTCTCCCGCTCTTTAAGTATAGCATTGAGTGACTTTCGCTTCGGACATTCTCTTGCCAAATACGAACCATCACATTGGAAGTAAGTCATCCTCAGTTAGGTCTCCTTCTTTCACTCCTTCTTCCACTCCTTGCCCTTTGGTGGTTTGCCTTTCCCCTCCTTGGGTAAAGACTTGGAGCTCTTCGCTCCCCTACCCTTGCCATGATGGGTTTTGGGGTGCTTGGAGGACTCCGCTCTTCGGTACTCCGTTAAGGTTTCTGCAATGGTTAGCGCATATGAGATATCCTTCACACCACGCTGTTGCAACTCTTGAGAAGCCCACGGTTGGAGGCCATCCATGAAATTAAAGAGGAGATCCATCTCGCTCATGTCATCAATCTGTAGCATGAGCGCGGAGAACGCCTCGATGTATCTCACAATTGACCTGGTGTGCCTCAATTCCTTCATCCTCTTTTGAGCGTCATGTGCCACATTCTCCAGATAGAATTGGCACTTCAACTCATTCTTCAAGTTATCCTACATGTTAATGACCCACGTTCCAGCCTACACTTTCGCATACTTGCGACACCACCAACTTGCTGCGAGATCAGTAAGGTAAAGTATAGAAGTGTTCACCCTACTTTTCTTAGCGAGCAAGTTCAGCGCATCGAAGTAGCGCTTCATATGCCATAGAAAGTTGTCCAACTCCTTGGTGTCCCTCTTCCCTGAGTATTCCTTAGGTTTAGGGGCTTCAACCCTCGAAATAGCAAGCGTAAGTGGCACTACTGCAGCGCCACTAGCCACTGACTTTTTGTACAAGGCCACCTCAACCCTTGTGTCTTCCAAACCCTTACTCAACTCGTCCATCTGAGTTTCTATTTTAGCCAAGACATCCAACATCCTTGCTTGGAAGGCATGTACCTCTTGGTGTAGCGCTTCGGTGGCGGCCTTGAAACTTTGCATGAATTCCTTAAGCTCATTACCTTGGCTTTCCACTTTGCCATTAAGCTCATCCATGCCTTGCTCCACGCCTTGTTCTAGCGTGTCTAGCCTCACCCGCGTATCGGCCATGGCTAGCTCCACCTTGACCAATCGAGTCTCTAAAGTGCTCATCACATCACGAGATTTCTCTTGGCCACAGGGTTTCTTGTCGGTAGTGGGGGCGGTTTCACGCCCACGTGACTCCTCAGTCACAGTCACCTTTGATGCCATACCTCCTACCCTTCTTGTTTTTGATCACACAAAACTTGGCTTAGCAAACCTGGCTCTGATACCAATTATCACTGCCTTAATGTTTCACCACTTAGACCGTGCAGTCTTAAGCACTCAATAAGCCGAACTTGCACATAAGTAAGCCTTCGAACACTTGAGAATGCCAAGCAAGATCAAGGGAAGCAAGAGAGAGTTAAGGAATGTACAATTCTTATTATTTTATAAAGCAATTATACAAGAGAGGTGTTATAAGGAAGTGTCTTGGACAAGCTCTCAAGAAGAGAACATCTACCTACAAATGAGTGCTTACCCCTATTTATAGAGGAGCACCTTCTCAACATGTGGCTATCAATGCACCACTTGTCAACACTATATTTGTTCTCTGAAAGGATCTTAAGATATTTACAAGCTTATCATGTAACCTAGAAATATCTATTAGACTCAAGATATATCTAGAGAACCCTATACATTAGAGAGTTCCATAGTCTTCTAAAAGCTTCTGTAGTCTTCCGCTCTCTTCCATCATCATCCAGAATCTTTCGAACTCTTCTAGGGCCTCCTCATGTCTTTCACATACTTTCGAAGCCTTCCGAAGTATTCTAGAAGTGTCCAAAGCATTTCTGAAAACTTTCGAAACGTCACGTCCAATTTATACGCCATTAAATTCCTCTCATTATAAGAATCTCATAATACTATATCACTTATCCCAAATTCTAATTCTTTGAGAGCCATATGAGTAATTTTCAAGCGTATGCGTACGAGGCGTATCATAAGGTTGTATTTCCCATCAACCTTTCTCTCTCTCTCTTTAATCACTTCACAATTTAAACCCAACCCTTTTGTTCTGCGTTAACATTTAAGTAATGCAAGCAGTAGTTATTGCTTTATTTTAATCTCCCAGAACTTTGCATAGATAACACTTACGTTCAGGTAAATTTTAAACATTTTAAGTCGTACACTTCACTTTGTTAAGAGTCTCTCTCCATGAAACATTATCTTATCCGTATCTTTTCAAATACATCGATCTTTAGAGAGAGATTTCAGGAGACAGGTTGGTTACTTTTTCCAATATATCAATACAACAAAATTATATATACCAGAACTTTGTGTCCATCAAAATTCTTGAAAATTATATCATCATCACCCTGAAGGGTTATTTTGCAGGTTTTTGATTAAGTACTGTGGGCAATGTCGATGAAGATGAAGAGAGTAGCAGTGGTTGGAGCTGGGATTAGTGGGCTGGTTTCAGCTTATGCTCTTGCGAAAGCAGGCGTTGAGGTTGTGCTGTACGAGAAGGAGCAATACCTTGGCGGCCATGCCAAGACTGTTACCTTCGATGCTGTTGATTTGGACCTTGGCTTCATGGTCTTCAATCGTGTAAGCTTTTCTCATCACTCTTTTATTTTTTTTTTCTTAAAAAAATTAATTTCTTTGCATTGACATGATTATGCTCTAGTATATTACTCAATTTCGTCCAACGAAAAAGAGAGCTAATTATCTAATTATATAATTCATTTATTTTTGGTGATACTGGTATAATATCTCCCTTTTCTGCTTCCAAAAATACCCCATATTATTTTCCTTTTAATATTTTTCTTCTCTTTATTGAAATATTCTATATTAATCCTAATTCAAACAAAAAGTAGGTAATTAATTCATTAATTAGGGTTATTTGGTAATAAAATTAAAGTGAAAAAGATTATAGTTAAATTTTTCATTAATCTGTACAACAATGCTCACATTGAAATTGTGATCGAGATAGGTCACGGTAATTAGAAATTAAAAGGATGAAACAAAAAGGTACTAATATTTTTCTTTTAATATTTGATATTATTTCACAATTATTTTAAAATATTTATATAACTAATTAAATTAATTTATCCCAAATTTGTCACATAAAATTTTCTTGCAGATATGTTATCCTACTATAATTTGAATTTCATTAGGGAATTTTAAATTCAATTTGTTTTATTTGTTATCTTCCTGTGCTATTTTCTGTGTCTTTTGGTACATCTAAGTAGGAAGGGCATATGCATTCATTTAGTTAACAATCTAAATCATTGATATTTATGAATTAATGATCTCTTATGCATGGTCCATTTATCGGGTGATTGAGATTGGTTGGTTTGAAATTCAAAACCTCTCCTATTAACAAACTAAAGAGAGACCATCATTTAAGGTTTAATTTCTTAATTAATTAAGCTTAATTGAAAATATATTTCAAGTTGTAGTATTATCTTAATTTAACCAGGATTGCATCATAGCAACCTCTTTCTTGAATTAATTAACTACTAATCCCTTTAAAATATTGTTTGTTTTTAGATCCTAGAATCATTAGTCATCTCATTATCAATTTTGTTAACAAAATACCTTATTTGTCTGTATACAGGCACCAAAACAAAGCGTTAAACTATTCCCTGGACTTCTAGTGTAAATAAGATTCTTGAATTTGAATAAGCTAATTTCAAATGTTACTAGTTGATGACCCATTTCATAGACAACTAGTTAAAATAGTCTTACCATGAAATCTCTCTTCCCTTGTTGTATGTCCTCATTAGAGGAGTCCTTAAATCTCTTCGACATCAAAAGCACTTCAAAACTCCTTTTAGGCTTTCTAGAATTGACATATCATTAATCAACTATTGGGTTAGACAACAAGGCCAAACCGGAAAAAAAAAAAGTCCACATTAAACTCTCTTTTTCTTAGTAAAGAATTGAATGAAAGCAAAAGAAAAGGCAAGTAGTGGGGGTACTGGCCAGGGAATCCAAGTTGAAGGGAAGGAATATGAAGTGCGTTAGCTGGAAGTATTGTCATTTTCTTCTTGGAATTGTGTTGGATTTTTATCTTGTTTGAGAAAAGGTTATAATTATTTGATTCGCAAAGGGATCCTTCACCAATACCCCTAAAGTTTGAAAATAATTCATTCAACCTTATATTTTAACAAAAAACTAATGGAAATGACTGCAGTGTAATAACTGTATGGATATAATTACTGTTTTTACAAAATTAAAGAGGAATAAAAAAGTTATAAACATAACTTTTTAACCCCAACAAAGTTATAAAAATACTAACTACATGAATACAGTTACTGCACTCTGACCACTCTCAAAACGAACCTTAACATCCCTCCATTAATTAACCTAACTACACTTCAAGGCTGTCGAAAAATAATATCGTGGGGTGGGGTAGGAAGTTGGGATCTAGAAAGGACTTTTAAAGTGATATAGACAAGACATGTGGGGTCCATTTATACGTTTATGGAGGGAAGCGCTTTTTCATTTCTTTTTGGGGGCAAGATTGAATAAAGGGTCGTGTCGTTTGGTTTAGAGGGTGACACGTGTTCAATGCCTTTGTCGGTCATGCTTTAGGCCGGCAATAACGTCAATCGTTTTTAAATTATGGGTCACACTTATCTCTTTGTGTCTTTAAAATTAATAATTTTGTTTTAAAAAATAAGATTACAGAATAAAGATTGTTAGTAAATTATAGAGATTAAAAAAATGTAGAATAAGTTTTTTTTAAGTTAGTGATATGTATTTAAAAATAAGGTTATAGATAATAAATTGGAAATAAAAGTGTTGACATATTATTAATTGTTAGGTCAATACAATTCCTATATATATATACATACACACACACACACAAAAAGAGAGAGTTTCAAATCTACATTAAATGATGTCATGGAAAAATATCAAACATATCATTAAAGCTACAAATTAAGATGAGGGGAAATATTACGAGGTATGGTACAGTATCTCCAAAAAAAAATTTAAAATTTTGTATAAAAATTATAAATATTTATATGAAATTTGTAAATCAGACAAAAATTTGTCAATATTATAAATGAATGTAAGAATTATAAATAGACTTTGTTGAGACACAATATCCCAATGTACTATAGAATGAACAAGATAGGGTTATCTAAAATACAAAATTTGAAAATTATGGTTTAGTAATCAGCAGTTATTTATAAGATAAATTGCAAATTTACATATATGTGAACTATCGTTGTAAATATTTTTTTTATTTATTTATACTTATGATATAAATAATTATATGCCACAAGAAGACTATGGTATGAGAACCTCATCCTATGTTGACATATAAAGTCCAAATTCTTTTAATTGATTCACAATATAAAAAAATGATGGGATTTTTTTAAAAAACATTCTTATCATGTTAGGATTAAAGAAAATTGGTTAATCTATTATGTAAACAAATAGATCATTTTTATGAAAGATAATAATAATGCACTCTTATCATATTTACTTGAACAAATTTTGGATGCTCTTCCAATTTCAAAATAAAACATTATTCTACTAATAACCAAAACTATTTAAAATTTGGCAGAGAAGTAGATGATTAGTATAATATTGAACATAATTGTTTTAAAAGAAATATATTAAATGTGAATCATATTAAAGTGACTTTATTTTTTTTTTCCTTGTCTTACTCTTATTACTGATTGACTCCTTCAGTGAATGATTAAATGGTTTAAGTTTGCTATTAATTTTTAAAATTTCAAGTTATATTTTTCACTCTTTCTCAATATTTTAATTATGAAACGTTTAATCCAATTTTTAGTACTTCAAACGCATTTTTTGGTGTATATTAATTTATAAAGTCAATGTCCAAATTTTGCGTTATTATTATTTTTATTTCTTATTTATAAAATCTAAACAAAAGATTGGAAATTGGTTGAATTCTTAAAAACTACATTTATGTTAGTTGAATTCTTCAAGATTTAATGGTGTTACAAAGTAGATTATTTGTGCTATGTATGCATGGAAATGAGTAAAGTAGTTTATACCCTAAGAATTTCATCTTAACACCCTTTAATTTTCATACTTGAACATTTTTTTCAAGTAATTAATGTTGAAAAATGGTGATGGGGCAGGTTACTTATCCAAATATGATGGAGTTGTTTGAGAGTCTTGGCGTTGATATGGAGACATCAGACATGTCATTCTCAGTGAGTTTAGAGAAAGGCAAAGGCTGTGAATGGGGTAGTAGAAACGGTTTGTCAAGCTTGTTTGCACAGAAGAAGAATGTGCTCAATCCATACTTTTGGCAAATGATTCGGGAGATAATCAAGTTTAAAGATGATGTTCTCAGGTTAGCAACCAATAATGCCTAAATTTTGCTTTTGCTTTCCTGGAATGAATGAATATTATCATTTTTCTTCTGCATTGCAGTTATGTTGAAGAGCTTGAAAACAACCCAAAAATGGACCGCAATGAGACGTTGGGACAGTTTATTAACTCACGGGGTTACTCAGAGTTATTTCAGAAGGCTTATCTTGTGAGATTGCTAAAGCTAGCATTGTATTCTATCATGTCTTTAAGCTTTTTACACTCCATTGTAAATATTCTGTTTGTTACTTACTGCCAATTTGCAACTATAATATTGTTAGATCCCAATATGTGGTTCAATATGGTCCTGCCCCTCTGAAGGAGTTATGAGCTTCTCTGCTTTCTCTGTTCTCTCATTTTGCCGCAATCACCATCTACTTCAGGTACATTTTCTTTTTATTGACTAAAAACTTATATACATATATAAATATTACTAAATAGAGCTTAAATAGCAATGGAATTGTTTAGTTGTATTTCAGATTAATTTTTTAATTTGGCTTATAATGAATTCTCTTCTACAGCTCTTTGGCCGCCCACAGTGGCTTACTGTCAGATGTCGTTCACATTCTTATGTCAATAAGGTCTTCTTTTGTTTCTTTTTTTACTGAAACTCTACAAGTAACTGTTGCAAGCAAGTGAATTCTGAATTTTTCCTTTAAAAATTCAGGTTAGGGATCAACTAGAGAGCTGGGGTTGTCACATAAGGACTGGTTGTGATGTGTGCTCAGTTGTAACAGCTGACAAAGGTTAGTTATTATTTGAATTTATCATTAAAATGTGTAATAAAAATTGTCAGAAGTGGGATTTGAATTACGCCATCTTTCAAAGACCAGAACTTGAGTATGGTGCCTTAGACCACTCGGCCGTCCTGACTGTTCCATACACGATGTGCTAAAGTAACCTAGCGGCTTTTTTAAAGCTTAATAGACCTCATCATGCTATATATTGATCTTCGTTAGTAATTTAGTAGGTTGATTGTTTGTACTATAGCTAAGTGTGCCAACAATTTGAGTTTCAGTATTATTATTTGTTGTTTATAAGTGCAATTAATAGTAGCTATATCAACTGGGAATTTTGTCAAAGAGAATGCATTCTTGCAGGTTGTATCGTTTTCTGTGAAGATGGTTCTCAAGAATTCTTCTGTGGTTGCATAATGGCGGTTCATGCCCCGGATGCTCTAAGAATACTAGGAAACCAAGCAACATTTGATGAAAGGAGAGTGCTTGGTGCTTTCCAGTATGTTTATAGGTACTATTTTCCATTACCAATTTGTTATAGTACATTTAGGGCATGTTTGGCATACGATATTATTAGTATAGTATTGTATTATATTATATAACATTGTATTGTATAATATTAAAAATAATGATATATCAAAATTATATAGTGTTTGATGTACTAATGTATTGTATTAATTTGTACAAAAAATAAGAATTTTTTTCAAAAAAGATATACAAAGTATAAATATATTTTTAGTTCATTTATAAAATTAGTTATTTAGTAATTTATTGAACAGTTATTAATTGTTGAAAAAATTATTTGACGTCCAATGCCCCCATTAGACCTATTAGACAATTCGAGTTTATGGTGGCATGCTAGGTGCCAATTGGTTTAATGGGGGCAGTGAATCTATAGGGCACCCAGTGGGGGCGGTGACTCCCTTCATCCATTTTTTATTTTCAGAAAATAAATTTTAAATAAATTTGATTTTATAACTTATCTATTAAATACATCTTTATTTATTTTAAAATTTTAAAAAATTAGAGGATATTGTTGAATATATAAAATTTTATAGGGATAATTTTGATATTTTTTATTAGTGTTATACAATGTAATGCTAATGTCATGGATTAGCTCTACATAATTTAATACAATGTTGATGCATCTAAGGGTTATACTTTGTATTAATTAATATTATACTAAATTAGCACCAAAAATATGTATTACACTATTTAATACAATATAGTAAAATAATACTATACAATGTCGCGCACCAAACATGCCTTAGTGTCTTAGTATTACAGCATACTAAAATGATGATTTTGTCAAAAGTAGAAATATATTCTCTTAGATATTTTGGCAGTGTCCAAAGTATTAGCCGAGTCACATTGTTCTTTCATTTCTTTTGGCTTTGAAATCATTGAGCTACTGAAATTGATATAAAATATATAGCCAACACTTGTAATTTGTTCCTACAAAATGTGAAATCACTTGTTAATTTTCTATTGGCAGCGATATTTTCCTTCATCGTGACAAAAGTTTTATGCCCCAAAATCCATCAGCATGGGGTTCATGGAATTTTCTCGCAAGTACAGACAACAAAGTATCTCTAACTTATTGGCTCAATGTGCTTCAGGTTCATAACACATTTTCTTGGCTAAAATAAACTTGTATTTATCAATTAGAATTTTAGAATATTATATGGATGTTAATAAAATTTAGTATCTTGTAATTAGCCAAAGAACTTGGTGACAATTTTATACCCTGCATATACTGAAATTTCAATATTTGTAGCTTCCATAACGTTGTCAATGAATAAGTTGTGATCTGAGTTACACTCTTCTTGTTCAAAAGCTCTAGTTATTCACTGGAATACTTCACCTTACAGAACCTTGGCGATACGGGTTTACCTTTTCTAATAACACTTAATCCATATTGTACACCAAAGCATAACTTGCTTAAGTGGAGAACTGGTCATCCAGTCCCCTCTGTTGCTGCATCAAAAGCTTCACTTGAACTTGATAGTATTCAAGGGAAAAGGGGAATTTGGTTTTGCGGAGCTTATCAGGGTAAGAATTTTATTTTGTTGATTAGAATATGTACCATCAACATCCTATAACGTAGGATTAGCTTCATAGTTCACAGTTGCAAATCAATAATTTTAGTACTTCTATTTCAGGTTATGGCTTCCATGAGGATGGACTAAAGGTACTTCCCCTTAAATTTCTTAATTACACATATAGCATTAAAGATATATTCTGCAATAAAGTATTTGATGAATGTAGCAAATTTGAGAATGTAATGAAATGTTACATTTTTACTTAATCATCATGAAAAGATGAAGTCCAAAGATTTTGGGTTTGCAAGATGCTGATATATAACTTCCTTGTAGGCGGGCATGATTGTTGCACATGATGTGCTTGGAAAGAACTGTACTATTTTGAGCAATCCAAGGCATATGGTACTTTCTTTGATGGAAACAGGGGCGCGACTATTCGTTGTTAGATTTCTTGGACATTATATCTCTACTGGCTCTTTGATGTGAGTTCATTTATATCATTTTGCCTTTTCTTTCAACAAACATGCATAGACGCTATTCCTCCTAGCTCAATCATTTTCATAGCACTCTATTAAGTGAGCAATCGGGGTTATAGAGTTAGTGTTATAGGTCACAACTTTCTATTTGGATCATTCCAAGCTTTATCATTAGTGCATTGCTCCTAAAACTTTTTATATGACTTTCTTTCCTCTTTAATTTTACATCTGCCTAATATGTAGTCTTTTTTATTTTTTCATATATTAAATTTCTTGAAGTTAATTGAACATAATATGAAGGTCTTGATATAATGTCCATGGTGATATGACAGTTTGTTGGAGGAAGGAGGCACAATGTTTACTTTTGAGGGTAACAAGAAAAACTATCATCTGAAAACTGTTTTGAGAGTTCATAGTCCCCAATTTTACTGGAAGGTATTTACTTAGTTAATGTTTGATACCTTCTTAATAGAGATGGCAAGCAAAATTCTAAATTTAAAGCCTAGGCTGTATTTACAACTAAAACTTGAGAATAATAGTAATTATAAATGCACAAAATTCTCAACAGTATTGATGAGTCCTAGAAATTGTTGTCAGGTTATGACACAGGCTGATTTAGGGCTTGCAGATTCATTTATAAATGGGGATTTTTCATTTGTGGATAAAGATGAAGGTCTTCTAAATCTATTTATGGTAAGATACTAATTTGAGTCCAAAAACAAATTGCTCTTTCACTATCTCCTTCCAGACGATTTTTCTTTGCTGATTTATATTTCAGATTCTTATTGCCAACAGAGATTTGGATGCTTCAGTCTCAAAATTGAACCAAAAAAGGTATAATGTGATTGGAGACCTGGAATATGATAAAGTAGTTACTCCTGACTCTATAACATTAAGTATTTTTCATCTATGCTTTAGGGGTTGGTGGTCACCACTGCTAATCACTGCCGGTATAGCCTCCGCGAAATACTTCTTTCGACATGTTTCGAGGCAAAATACTCTTACACAAGCTCGTAGAAATATCTCTCGTCATTATGATTTGGTAATTTCTTAATTGATGTCTTTTGGGCAATCCTAGGAAGAAAAAAATAATGAGGAAGCTACTAATGCAAGTGAACATATGTTCATAAGCTTCTAGAACGTTTGTCAAAAAAGACTAGTAGATGAGTGTTCGAGTTTGTGTAAAAGTATTAGGTAGTCAAATGACCTTTATGGTTTTTCCAAACTGATTTTGCAATCACCATTGGGGAAGCAAAACTTGTTATTAGGTGATTTTTTAATGAAACAATGCCATCAATTATTCTGCAACAAAGTTCTAATAATAACATAACATTGGCTTTGATATATATAGAGGGTTTGTAATGTAAATACTTAGTTATACCAAGTGGAAACTAACTACCTTTTGGCTTTGTTTTGCCAGAGCAATGATCTTTTTTCTTTGTTCTTGGATGAATCAATGACATACTCTTGTGCAGTATTTGAGGTTCGAGTCTCATTCCTTGCTTATTTTATTTCTAATGAAGAAGTGATGTAATCTACTTTGGTTCTGTACAACAGCTTTAATTTGTTATATATTTTTATTTAAAGAAAAATGACCATGCACTGATGCGTGTATCAATATGTTTTCCAGAATAAAGATGAAGACCTTAAAGATGCACAAATGAGAAAAGTTTCTCTTCTGATTGAGAAAGTGAGTATTTTCAAGTCCACTCAAATTTTAAAGAAAAATTCATGTAACTTGTGCTTTATGCTTTGAACTTCAAATCTATCCAGGCAAGAGTTAGTAAGGAGCATGAAGTTCTTGAGATTGGTTGTGGGTGGGGAACCTTAGCTATTGAAGTTGTCAAACGAACAAGATGCAAGTACACTGGCATTACTCTGTCTGAGGAGCAGCTAAGATATGCAGAGATGAAAGTGAAAGAAGCTGGCCTTCAGGTAAACTGTCTAGAAGGATGGCATTCTAGTGTCGAAACAAATAAGTTCATTGAATATGGCAAAGGCAAAGATATCTTGAGTATGCTTATAGAACTCTATTGTTGGTCTTCTTACTCTGCAATAGAGTAAGTACTATCTAGTTGAGCATGAAAGTTAATTTGAGAAAAATATTCCTGAGCCAGATAACATTATTCATAATCTTAACCTTTTCTACCATCAGGACCACATTAGATTATATCTCTACGACTATCGACAATTGCCTAAAAACAACAAATATGACAGAATTATATCTTGGTGAGTCCTTCCACGTCCAAGTACTATATGTGAACCACCACAATGTTTAGAATAATAACATGATTATCAATTGCCAATTTTCAGTGAGATGATAGAAGCTGTTGGGCATGAATTCATGGAGGATTTTTTTGGTTGTTGTGAATCAGTATTGGCAGAAGAAGGGCTTCTTGTTTTACAGGTAATGATCAAATGAAGAGGAAAAAGAAACTATTGTCATCACTTCAGTTTGACTAAAACGTTATGGTTACAAATTCAATCTTTATATGCTTACATATTCAGCATTTCAATAGTTGCTAATGATTAGGGTTTGTTGATCTTTCCTAGTTCATATCAATACCGGATGAGCGGTATAATGAGTACAGGCTAAGTTCAGACTTCATCAAGGAATATATTTTTCCTGGCGGATGCTTGCCTTCATTAAGTAGGATAACATCAGCCATGGCTGCTTCATCCAGACTCTGGTATATATTATTCTTACCAGTCAGTGCACAATTTGGTCATTCTCATGTTTCGTTCCTCTACTTTCTTCTCCACCAAGTTAACTTTCTGTTATGGTAGGGTGGAACACGTTGAAAATATAGGAATCCATTACTACCAAACACTGAGATGTTGGAGAAAAAATTTCATGGAGAAACAAAGGTACACAAACTAAGAAAGAAGTGGTATCACATTCAACTTTCGGTTATTTTCTCAATGAGTTCTTCTATAAAAATGCAATTATGATGCTAGAACATTTCATAACTATTTATCTTGATGTTATCGACTTCCTTTTTCAGCAAAATTCTTGCTTTAGGATTCAATGAAAAGTTCATTCGCACATGGGAGTATTATTTTGATTATTGTGCTGCCGGTTTTAAGTCCTATACACTTGGAAACTACCAGGTAATTTCCAAACTTTCTATCATTAGTGTATACAATAATAGAATTGGCTTTCTGCATCTTGTTAGTTGTTTGCAATATGCAGCTATTCTTCTGAATTAGCTTGAAGCATATTGTTCCTATGCTTAATAGCATTACCTATTGGTTTGCATAAAATTAACTAATACATAGTTTACAGATCTAATTACTAAACAGAAAACAAGAGTTTTGTTATAGGAAATGTAGAATCCATTGTTTTGTGATGATAGACCTTGGTTTTTTTTTATATGCAAGCTGGTAATGAAATAATGGTAGCTTATTTATTGAATCACTTAGCAGGCTGCAGTGCTACAGACTTACATTACATCTCATTTAACCCTACTTTTATTGGAAGAAATAATAATTTTCAGCTTATATTTGGAATTCTCATTCAAGCATAACAACAATTTTACCATATTATAGGTTGTATTTTCACGTCCTGGCAACACGTCTGCATTCAACAACCCATACAAAGGCTTTCCTTCATCAAATTGATTTTATTCTCCAAAGGGAGATCATACTTTCTCATCCAATCTGGGTCGAACTAATTTGGGCTATTGCTCGTTGATCATTTGTTATAAGAGTATATGATGATATTAAATTCTTGATAATGAAACCCTATCATAGAACAACAGATTAGAATGAAAGAAAAGGGTATTTTCATGCTTTTTTATTTAGCAAATTCGTGCATGCCAGACTAGAGTTTTTATCTTCCACTGTAATGATTTATTGAAGGATGTTGTTGGATCCATTTGTTTGTAATACAATGTCAATACAATGTCTATCATTTATTATACTAGAATTAGTGGATGATTCAGGTCTTGGAACTGTTTTGACTTGGATACTTTGCTTAATGTCCAAGGATGAAGAGCAAAAACATTTAATTCATTATCAGAAGAAACTAGTTTGCTTGATATTTCATGCACGTCTACCTATTTCAAGGTTTGAACACAAAACCCTCTTGGTCAAGTTAGACTTGATACCATATTACGGAATCATCAATTTTTTTGTAAATGCTAAAAATTCTTTTGTGAGCATCTAGGTTTGTTGATTGCTTCAAAATTGTCTGGTATTATTAGCTCCATAGGGAAATCTATGAAGGAATCTTGACGTTAGTTATCTGTTAAACATGAAGATGCAAGTTAACATGTACAAATACAAGACCACTTCAACTTGAATTTGTTCATTATGTGTTTTGGGTAATTCAGTTAGAATTTGAGTTGTTTTAAGCCTAGCTCTATCAATCATATTGAATTTTTATTAGATTACTTAATTCCATTGAACTATTTATTTGTCTTAATCTAGAATAAATAATGTTATGTGCAAATTGGATAAAACTCATCCTTAAAAACGGACTTATAAGGGAAGGGTGTCCAAATGTCAGGTTTTACATTAACAATATGGAACTCAACTGGGTTGTTACAATTTATCAAGGCGACCCTCCCTAGGCCACTCCTTCTACAACAAGGGTCAACCTAGATTGTCTACGAATAATGAAATTGTTATGCACACACTGAGTTAGCTTGTGAGAAAGGATGTCCAAGTATTATAAACCTCATTGTTAGGCCTTATATTAACAATATAAGACTCATTGGGTCATTACAAACAAATTCTTATAACATCTATAGAAATTATTGTAATGAGTAGATGGCACGAATGATTTCTTTGGTCATTCATGTGACCAATATGTTAATTTTGTATCTTATAAAGGAAAGTGATTAAAATTACAAATATAATGGAACAAAATATCAAAACAATGTAATAGTCCAACCTACACTTACTAAACTAGCCCGCCCAACCCAAACTTAATAACCCAAGCCCACTTTCTTTTACTAAACTAGCCTAGCCCCTTAGTATATAAATTTATATATAAGAAAAAAGGAAGATATTTTGAGAGGAAGAGAGAAGAACCAAGAATTTGGAGGAGGGAGAAATGGATTGACAAGAGAGGGCACTCACAGGAGATTTCTTGCTGGGATTAAGGGCTTTAGGATGAAACAAAGCAATTTCTAAATACTTCCACCAAGGGAAAACCGAATTTGAGAGGCTTAGACTCCTTGGCATCTTATTGAGAGAAATTAGAGAGAGAAGGAAATCAAACAAGTGTTTAAACAAAATTGGAAGCCCCATTCAAGGTATTTTATTTTTCTCTTGATGTTTATTTCCTAGTGATGATGAAAATCTAGGGTTGCTATAAACAGTAGATACTTTTAAAATTTCTGCAGTTGATTGGCTTTGAATTTGATTCTCAAGTTTACACAAGTTAACATAGACATCTCAAGGGTTTTATTAAAATTGGTTTCATTAAAAAATGTTGAGTATACAATTTTATATGAATTTTCGAACTTTACTATTCAATGATGAAATTTTCAACTTTCTACAGCAGGTATGTTTTGTGAAAATTATTTGAGATATTTAGAGGTCTCATAAAATTATTAAATTTGGAATATTTTGTTTGTCTTGATGTCCAATTAAAATCTGAAAAGTTTTGTGATTTTAGGATTGAACCACGAATTGTTATGTATCTTTTAATAGAGAGGGTCAATTCTGGAAATGGCTTAACAAGATTGTTGTGTCTAAGAACTTAAATTATTTGATATACCTAACAAATTTAGAATGCTATAAACTTTTATATGGTGTTAGATATGTATGTATAGAAGGTTTATGTAAAATCTTAGACCATTTATATGAGTATTTTATTTATTAAGAATCAGAGAATCATCATTGTTGTTAAGGAAGTTTGAATATGAAGTTAATTGGCATTAATTATACTTACATATGAAATTGATTAAGGGAATCCTAAGCATTCAAGTTGGTTATCAATTGAATATGATACGATGAGTTCTTTTATCATGTTAGAACAAAGAAGAATTTAGTTCATTGTTGAAGGAGAAGGCAAGCTAGGTGGAACGTTGACCTTGGAATCTATTGTAAGCTAACCAAGTTTGTGCAACCAGATCTGTAAGTGGGAAATATATGTTTTCTTTCGTAAATGACAAATGAGTTTTAAATTTTAATTTTTTATATATACATATTAGAAAACTTTTAAAGTGATTAGCAAATTTATTTTTCTAGATGAACTGAGAAGCATATTTAGTTGTTTATTTAATGATATTTATTTAGCTTTTCTTAGAAACAATTACCATGATGTCTTAGCAAACCTAGAAGTTTTGAAGTGATTAGCAAATTAATTTCTAGTTGGAATTAAGCAAGCATGTTTATTGATTTATTAGTATTTCTTAGATTCTCTTACATTTTAGTAAACTTATAAGTATTCAACCTAGTTTCTTATGGTATTCTTTGAAGATAAATATAGCACTATTTATTATAGTTGCATTAAGTCATTAGCATATTCAAAAATTATTTTTTAAAATAGTTTTTAACAAGATGTAGCATTTAGAAATGAGAATTTAGATTTTTTTTATTTAAAGTGCTTCTAATTTATCAAAAAGGTATATTTTACAATTTTTTTTGAGAGATAGTGTTAAAGCATGATATTTAAAATGATCATAACAAATTTTATTTCAAGGATTTCTTAAAGTATTTTAAAATTGCTCTTTTAGATGTACATCATGGATTTTAAATGATTAAATATTTTCAACTAGCTTGCATAAAATTTTAGTGATTGATGAGTTGCAAGAAAAAAAAGGTTTTAGCATATGAAGCAATTTTTTTTTAAAAAAGTCAATTTTAACAAAGATAAGAAAACTCAATTATGGTATCCTAAACTAAACTAGTACCTAGACTCAGACAGTGAGATAGCAGATTCACTTAGACAATGATACAGATAGAGGTCTTTGGAATCCGTTCAGACACACATAAAGACTATTGGTCGTGTGAGCTTGAGTGATTAGCCCTTTGGGGCAGCTCTAAGTATGAGGATAACCAGTTTAGTAGATAGCTCTACCTACCTGATATTAGATCTCATTAGGTATGACTAGTTTCAGATAGCTCTGCTTGTGCGATCTTAGCCCCATCAGGTATGATTAGTTTAGCAAGCCTACGCGATGTTAGATCTCACCAGATATGATCAGCTAGATTCTGGGGTGCTTGTTTAGTATATCAAAAGTATAATTACATGAGTTAGCTTAAGAAAAGAAGCATCTTTTAGCCAAATTGTATAAATTTTCATACATCTTTAGAAAGAGTTTTATGATGATAGTTTATTTCTTCTCATGACAAATATTATTTACAGAAGTTATTTAAAGAGGATTTTAATGAAAATCATGTCTTAATGTTTTAAACAGCATTTGAGCAAGTGTTTTAGCATGATTATTATAAGCACTGTTTTATGTAATTTAGAAAATTCTTCTTCTTCTTATTTTTTTCTTAAGTATACAAATAAGTAGAATTATTTAACGAATTCAATAGCTTATTTATTCAAAGTTTTATAAAGATTAGATGATATATTATTCTATTATACCCAAATTGTTAGAAGCTTTTATAAAGATTAATTTCAATGTAGCAAAGATTTTGTTTTATAATAGTATAATATTTTCAAAAAAATTTGTTTACTAATATACCCATATCCTCACTCACTGAGTTTTATACTCACCCATTTCTTTTTTAAAACCTTTTCTCCCCAGGTGAAAGTAAAGTGTGATCTAGTTAGTAAGTCTCGAGGTCAAGCCCCGTGATGGTACAAGGATGTATTTAATATTGCTATTAAGGTTGTAATAGAAATGTTAGAAAATTTTTATTAGCTATTGTAATTGGAGTTTTATTGTATATTTATTGAATTATTTTCTAGTTTATTTCATGAGAAAAACAAAAGTTAAATAACATTCTCTAGTCCACAATTTACAATTTAAGGCACGATTCGTCCATGTGAGTGGGATTGGGGGGGTTGGCGTGTAAAAAAAAAGCCTAATCTTTGTGATCCATATATTATGTTGCATGATTACTGTTAATCATTGATATGTTGGACAATAATCTAAGAGGAGATGATGTTCGTTCATGAAACCTTCCCTGTAAATATCAACATCAAAAGAATGCAAATTCAAATTTCCCTCAACAACACGTCATCGACGACATGGTAGCTAAAGTCGCCAGCCTTTCCATACCAGGTGTTGGTAACTAACCATATCAGAATGGAAGATACAACTAGTTCAGTTTCATATCTTTTGTTCGATAGTCTAAGGTCAAAACCATAGACGTTTCTAAATGTTTTCTCAACCGTCCAATTTTACTACTATTATGTCATATTTTCCCATGTACTTAAAATGCAAGTTTCCAAGGAAGTACTTGAATCAAACGGTTATGATCATCTCATCAGATGATTAACGTGCCACAAATGATTGACAAATGTTGCCACATCGGAAGCAAGAGCCACTAAAATCCCAGATCTAGATTTTGTTCCCCAAACAAATGGGGACCATAACTAACAAGGCTAGTTCAAGTAACATACGTATTCTGAATAAACAGAAACTACAATTCAAGCCACCAATGTGTGTGGCTCTCAATGCTTCACCACAACCTCTCTCTTCCTCGCTACCCTCCAATAAAAACCTGAGGCTCTCAAACTTTGCAACAAAATATCCTCTCATTCCAGGAAACAAAAACTCACCAAAAAACTCCCATCACAAGTTCTAAGCAAAACTAGCATACCCTGTAAACTTCATTGAGAGTAGTAGCAGCAGCTTCGGCTTTAGCATACACCAGTCGGGGCAGCTATTGTATATTTCAATGGCTACTGCGATATGTGCAACTGGTTTTAAGGGAGGTTTAGGTTCTTCATTCCATGGAAGCTGGGGAACTTCAATGGCGGGTGAAGATTATCCCATGTTGGTTAAGACAGTGCCAAATTTTAGAGTTACCAAGCCCATAAAAACACCGCCCATGATGAAGAATGTTAACGAAGGGAAAGGTTTGTTTGCTCCTCTTGTCGTGGTGACTCGTAATATTATTGGGAAGAAGCGGTTCAATCAGCTTAGAGGCAAAGCAATTGCCTTGCATTCACAGGTAGCTGTGTCTCCTACCCTTACTTTTTTTCTTAAAGTCAAGTTATTGTTTCAGTTTCTGCTTAATCTATTTTTCTCTTTTCAAACTACAAAATTTAAAGTAAACTTCTCACAATAAGTAAGATTTGATCTCAAAATCTCTTGTACAAATATTTTATGAGATATGTTGCTCAAGTATTAGTTTATTTATGCCTAGTTGATTGTACGTTGGGGTCTTTACTTTTAAGAACAATTTTAGGTATGCAATTCGCTATTTCTCTATGATGAAAATTTGACACTTTTTTGTGGTGGATAAATCTTGTATATAACGTAGGGTACGATATAATGATTGAGGTTGATTCGTTGCGTCAAAAAGTGGCTCATGGAGCCAAGGCTGTGAACCTCGAGCGCAATTTACAACCTACCCATTATGTTGGTCTCTCAATTGTGAAGTAAAACAAATCATTTACCATAACGTAATGAAAGTCACTCGTTCAATGAATTCCAAACTAGTGTGTCCAAATCTTTTTATTTTTATTTTATTTGTTTTCATTTTCCTTTCTCTTGGCAGGAGCAGAAAGCTCTGATTATATGATTGGTTAATCGTCGTATTTTAATATGTTGGCAGGTAATTACCGAATTCTGCAAATCAATAGGAGCTGATGCGAAACAGAGGCAAGGACTGATCCGCTTGGCGAAGAAAAACGGAGAGAGACTTGGGTTCCTTGCGTGAGAAACGCTCATTTATTTTGATATTGTCACTTCCATGAAAGATGTTTTAAGTTCATAGTTCATTTCAAGAGCTATTACCTGTAATCATACTTCGGTCTTTTACGTATTACCATGAAATAGAATGTAACAAGTCTCTTATCATATGCACTTATTTCTTACTTTACTAAATAAGTTAATAAAATGGAAAAATAGCTATTGTCTATCAAATAAGCAAACCTTCTATGACCTTGGATTGAAGAATAGTTCATAATCACTAGTTTTTCAACTTTCTCGAATAAAAAAATTTAGCCAAAAATATTATAAAATCACTTAATATCGACAACTTTACAAGGCTTATACACCAACACTACTACTTCTTTCACCTGCGTTTCCTATGGACTGATACTATTGGACATAATGTCTCAGGAATCAAAGTATCTATATAAATCGTTATAATAAACATGATCGAAGGTAAGTTTCCAATGATTCCACAACTTAAAACATCTCATCAAACTGTTGCAGTGACAAAAGGAATCCGTGATGGATTAGTCAACAACCAAACAAGAATTCTAAAAGCAGGATTAAGGAAGAATTTACATATATCTGCATGAATGTTTCAAATTCAATCAAAGCAGGTCACAAGTAAACTACAAAAATATTCTCGATATGGCATATATATCAAAACGAGGAAAATAACTGTATTGCACCCAAAAAAAGCAGATTGCAACAAATTTGAATTATCCAGTGTTTCTAAGTAATAGAACACAAAAAGAATTACAGTAACAGGTTCTTTAGTTTTAGCCACACTTTGGCGACTAGGAGTACAGGCCTCCGCACAAAATCATCTCTGAGTTCAGACATTGTATCGGCTTTTCACTGATCTTTCTCTTCTAGAATCATCCTGCAACAACAAAGATGAGCGATTTAGGAGAAATTTATGCATTGAAAACAGATAAAAGAAATAGAAAATAAAAGTGAACAGGAAACATACATGGAAGCTGTAAGTGATCCTATCAGTGACATCGATGATCTCCTTCCACTTCTTTCCAATGCTCATCTATGCAAGGTTCAAAATAATAGCTATTAAGATACAATGCTAATCATTTCATATGGACTGCATTCTACAGTCAACAAAAAACATGTAAGTAGAAAGTTACATAAGGCTTCAGAGTCAGTTTCTTTATGCCAAGTTGTTTATGCTATAAAATGGACCCAAAGTTATTTAATCGAAGCTGAATAAAAATCTTCATAAATAGTAAACAAATCCCCATAAATAAGTCATCCAAAAAAGAGGGAAAAAAAAAATTCCTCAAGAAAAGACATCCCATACATGCTACAACAGGAACTTTTCTAAAAATGCAGTGAAACATGAATAATTTGAGATAAAATGAAACACTTAATCTTAGAATTGGCACAAAACCCATAGAGAAAGAGGTGTAAATGAGAAAAATAAAAGACTGATGTTCAACTTATTTTGAGATCCCTCAATGCTAAATAAGCAAAACAATAGTTAAACCGAATATCTGCACTCTCTCATAAAAGATGACTTTGCTTCTGAAGAAACTTAGCAGAGAAATCACCATGCCTCTTGCAATGATTGGATAGTAATAACTACTACACTGATAGAGAGGCTACTATCTAAGAGATAGTATCAAGAAGAGGCCATCATATATTAAATATTTTTAGATGCTACACAATTGTTAAACCGAAAATCTGCACTCTCTCACAAAAGATGACTTTTTCTTCTGAAGAAACTAAGCAGAGAAATCACCATTCGTCTTGCAATGACTGGATAGTAATAACTACTACATTGTCAAAATAAACAGAGGGGGGCTACCTACCTAAAAGATAGTATCAAGAAGAGGCCATCATATATTAAATCTCCGGCCATCAGTCCTAAAGAATCCCCCTAATTCGATCCAAGTCACTACTGTCTAGTTTGAGTGGGCTGAATGGAAAATTTAGATATGTGGGCTGAATGGAAAATTTAGATATAGTAAAGATTAAGAAATTCACCAATAACTTCCATTTAATAAAGGTTTTGTGTAGCAGAGTGAACAAAATTAGGATTTATTTTCTGTCCTCATACAACGAATTTCTTCCCATCTCCCGCTGTTGAATCCTTCCATTTTCAGAAATTGTCCATCAACATCTAAAAGGGAGGTATCGTTGTATCTTCCTATACAAAAGCTTCCTCAGCACCCTACTCAAACTTCAACAGAGACAACCAAATATTGTACTGCAATGAAATTTTCAATTTTATACAAATTTCCAATAGAATAAAAATCCAGGCACAAGCAACAAGCAAACAGTACGTAGAAATCCACACCTCAAACTTTAGTATAGAAAGAGGCTACAGCAAAACAAATTATAAATCATGAATTATATACAAGAAGTCTAGGCACAAAGATACGAGTTATTCTAGTTAAGTAGCAGGACAAAAAGAACTTATTAACAAGATTGTGAATCAACTAAGCACAGCCATATCGATAATTACAAGTATAAATATAAAAGGAACACCATACCTGAGCTGCCTCATTTGCAGCTGTCTTGGTCCATAATGCAAGTTTGTCTTGCCTCTGGCGCACACTGGCAACAACACCACAAATATCATCTGCCTCATCAAATTGCTCTCCAATCAACGCCATCAACTGCAGAGCAAACATTATATTGAGTTGATAGAAAGTCATAGCAAAATAAACCAACCACCAACATTCAAATTATAGTCATAGAACAGAAAATAGCCAGGGAATTAAGAAGTTTACAGTTTCGAGCCACATGTTATCAAGGTTGGCCTTTCTGTTTCTGGTGACAGACCACTTTCCTCCACCAGCACACTCGGGATCTTCCCACTTTGGTTCCACTCCAGCTTTGAACAAATGGAAATCAGCATTCATAGGCAACCTGCTGGGCTTGAATATCTGATCATACAAACTGCAAAACAGAAATATAAAATTTTAAAGCAAATACCAAGAACATATATCTGGGCAACACATTATCTTATGATAAATTTAACCCAAAAAAAAGGCCAAAAAGAAAAACAGGAACATCAAGAAACTAAATATATGGAAACCAAGGAAAGTTAAATGCTTTAATTTGTTATGATTGTATGAGCTGAATAATATAAAACCTGAATAATAAACAGTAAAAATATGTGAAAATATACAAATTTCAAAAGCTTCAATATAACCTTCTTTAAGATCCTAGAAAAAAAGTTTCTCCAAGATTCAAAAGTATCAATTTTTTTTCTCATTCTTATTGAACTTTCTTGTGATCCAAACAGTAAATATTAAAAAAAAAAGAAAATTTAACCTTAAAAGCACCGAATCAACAAATAAATAGACAAACCCTAATCAGCACCAAAATCATAAAACTCCAAACAAATCAACAAAAGGAAGGTTAGTGTCGTTACCACCAGAATTCTTCGACGGTGTCGAAGGTGTAGACCTTTTTTAGAGAGGTGCCCCAGGCTGCGCCTTGTTTGGGCTTGGATTGGTTGTCAAACCAAAAGGTCCATTTTCTCTCAAGCTTGTGGGGTTGCGTCTCTTCCCCCGCCACTGCCACAGTCGCTGTCGCCGCCTCAACCGTTGCCATCTTCTCTTCTTTTCCGGTTTAATTTCTTGGAGTACAATATCACGAGCGCTCAGCTTTCGTTCGTTCGTTCGTTCGCTCGTTGGTTCCTCGTTATAACAGGTTTTGATGGGCCAGCTATTTGACAAGCCCAATAGGGTTTGAATTCCATATTGAGATTTGGGCCATGTCTCAGTCCAACAGGCCTGCTAGGTCCAATTTTACCTGATTGATTTTCCATTTGGATTCATGTGTCATACACCATAATCTGAACATATTTTGTTGGACAAGAATCTCACAGTATTTTAAAAAAAATTATATTTGATTTTTTTTAAATACAAACATAATCGTAATTAGATCAGGGATGAGGGTTATCGAGACCATAAATGAAGGTTGAATTGCACTACTTAAATTATAAAATTTAAAGCTTTTTATCAATGATATTTTTATTATGTGTTTTACAATACTATATTTCACAATCTTTTATGATATTAATTTAGTCTAAGGGTAGTCCTATTTAGTTTCCACCTTCGAACTCAATACACCTCATCTTTAGTTTATATGGGGATAAAGATATGAGATTTAAATTTATATTCAACTCAAAATAGAATCACAATTCTCTTTAATTATTGTCGCCGAATTCTTCAAAATAAATCATATTCATAATTTGTGCGATGATTAGTTTATTTAAATTAAGTTTAGATTGCATTCGTAGATTGTAGCTTTCATTATATGAGAATATGAAATATTATTTATCATTAAATACAATAAAATTTACGTAGATGAGTTGTGACATACGGTGTTTTAATTGAGCTAAGGATTGGGAAAAAAGCCGAAAGTTCATGGGAACGAGGAGTGTGGGTGGGCAAGAGAAAAATGGGAGAAATGTTAAAAATGAAACTTTTCTTAAAATATAAATTGGGGAGGACAAGTTAGCGGCATCGCGCACATGGACAGCATGGCTGTAAGAAAATGTTCACAATCATCTTTAAAATATTCCATGTAAGGTGGAAGGGAAGAAAGAACTGAAAAATATGAGGAAACGAAGAAAGATGCTTCAGTTTGAGAAAATAGCATATAGTAGCCATTGTGAATTATGCAAAACGGAGAAGAGAAGATTGTTATAGATTTGCCCTTGCTAAAGTTAAAATGGGGTCTACTGATCTAAAAGTGAAGGTAGAATAAAGAACAATATTACAATTATAACTCATTTTAATTATTCATTTATTTATTTTTACAATCTAAATTGGCAAAATATTAGTGAATATTGATAGTTATCATACGTCATGTAATTTAAACTCATTCATTTATTTATATTTTTTTATTTATTTAGTGATATTTTGCTAATTTAAATTATAAGAAATGTTGGTTGTAGATGTAGTTTTACTCTTAAATAAAACCACTATTATGTCTTATTATGCCTGAGATCCAAGATGAAGATGCACTCACATGTTCTCATCTTAAATTTTAATTAAGTGAATTAAAACCCTCACAAGTGTTAAGTAAAATTCCCTATAACATTTTTAAGTATTAAGCCCGAGTAAATCATGTCATGCTCAAAAATCTCACATTTTGGGATTTCAGATGGTCTAAATATATATATAGTAAAATTATACTGATTTTTTCTTTTTTTGAAATATCTGTTATTCATAATCATAAACATAAGCTCAAGCTTGTACATCACATAAGTCATTGCCTAATAAAATCATCCAACATATAGATATACAGCCATATATCCAATGTACAAAGCCCTAGTACATCATATTCCATGCTAAAACAATAAAGTCTCAAGGTCTAGTCTGAAAACTCAAAATGCGTCCCAAAATATCACGAAGTGCTAACATTCAAGTCCTTTAAAGATCGAGACACTACTAAAAAAAAGAGCCATTTACTACAACCATTTACTGCGGGCTGTAAGAAATGCAGTAGAAAAGTAAATTCTGTGGCGGGCTACCACGGTCGTAGTTAAAAGGCTATATATATACAGCGGTTTTTAAAGGCCTGCAGTAAATTCATTCAATATAATTTTCTCTCCTTTCCCTCCTCTCTCTCTCTCTCTCTCTCTCTCTCTCTCACACTCTGTCTCACACCTAATCTAAATCCCTAATTTCTTTCCCTCCCTAATTTCTTTCGTTGAATTGTGGAATAGAATCCTAACAAAAGCCCTAAAATTGAAACTCCAAATCCCTACCCTAACCCCTTTTTTGTTCTGCCTCACTCACCTAACATCCTCCTTAGTCCTCTCCTTCACCTCTCTCTCTGCAGCGGCAGCATCTAATCAAATCAAAGCTTCTGTCAATAGTCATCTCTCTCATTCCTCTCTGTCTCTTGAAGTCGAATCGGAGTTGTGAGTTGCGGTGACGCAGCTCTATCTCATCTCACATCCTCACCTTCACCTCTCTCTTGATAGTCATCTCTCTCTACAGTGGCAACATCTAATTGAAATCGAATCTAAGCTTCTTTAGTCATCTCTCTCACACCTCTCTGTCTCTCGAAGTCGAATCAGAGCTACGAGTTACGGTGGCTCACCTTTCTGTTGAAGGCAAAGCTGCGGTGGATACTCAATCCCCTCTTGGACTCGCACCAGGCTAATAGCAGCAGTCCACCGGATCTCCTTTCTCCTGTCGTGAAGGTGGGACTCACTGACATTTTCATGTCTTGAAATATAAGAAATCGTGTAACGTAACTGCTTGATGTGTGAGACATTTGCTAGCTAGTTATAAACATGAAAATTTAAAACAAGTAGACAAAATAAAAAGAAATTTCATCATGCATGCTTGTAAATCATGAATGTGTTTTGCAAGAAAAGAGAGTGCTTTGAATTCTAAAGGCCTGAGTCAGACAACCTATTCTACTCATAATATTTTGAATTCTGGTTTTATATATTATGGTTGAGCAGTTAACGATTAGGTGTTCTAATCACTTCAAACAATTTTTTTTATCCTATTTTGGTCAAAGTCCGGTACTAGAGATACATTAACATCACCAATTGCTTTGCCAGAAGTAGTCTAAATATTGGAAGTTTGGAACCACTTTGGTTGGGCCCGTAATAATGATTCTCAGTAGACCATCTCAAATGAGATTCATTTATTTTACGTGTTCTGTTCTAAACTAATGATTTTCTTTTCTTTCTTTCTTTATAATTTTCTTTTCTAGATTTACATATAATTTCTTTTCAACTCAATAATATTATTTTCTAAGCATTGTTTGCCAATTCATCATTATTTTTAAATCAAAATTTGTATTTGTGTGTGAACAAATCAAAGTTCTGCACTTTTCTGAAGATACGCTCACTTTTATATTTAATTCTGATTTCTGATTTCAGCAGAGAATCATTACTTTGTCCATCAGCAGCCAGCCTAATTGGGACAAGATAACTTTTGACGATAGTTTTGTACAGAACACTCATTTTAACAGCTATTAATTCTTATGAATTTGGCATAAGCAAACTTACATTTAGGGATGGATATATATTTTGCAATCATGTAGCAATGCTTCTGCCTAATATTTCCTTTGTAGCTATCAATTTTTTTTTTGGTTCAGTGATCCTAGCTTTCTTTGAGGTGGTATGTAGAATTAAGTCTAATGTTTGTTTCTTGCAATCTGATTCAGTTCCATCAAATTCTTGATTCTTTCATGCAATTTCACTTGATAACCATCTGTCTTGCATTTTGACTGAAAAATATAGCTGCCACTCTTTCACTTGATAATTTGGACATTTATTATTCTCGGTAGCAAGTTTTTCAATTTTTTTTTATATTAGCATGACCTGCACAATGGGTGCAATTTTTGCTCAGTCATATTATACATATCTATAAAGATAATATCCAGGATATCTGTTAATTAAAATTGCTAATATCAAAGATTTGTACCTTAGGCTATTGAGGTCTTTGATTCTAATTGCACAAGAGGTATCGCAATCTGTTTAGAAGGCTGTATTGAAGTTTCAATTGTCCTTGGAGTGTTATCTGTTTAGAAGGCTTTTATAAGGCTTTATCTGCAATCTATTTCGGGATTTGTCATATTGGAATTCTATCCTCTTTCATGTTCCTACTTTAGTCCTTAAAACCATCTTTTATTATATTATTTTACATGTTTCGTGGGCAATCTCATCTGACATCTTGTGCTGCTGCTTTGCTATGAAGTAGATTGTATGCAAATACACGTATTATATTATGGGGTGATTTTATTATATTATGAAGTAGATTGTAGGTTGCTATGAAGTATATTATTTTACATGTTTTATGCAAATACACGTATGTTGTTGTGTTTATTATATTTTTTAATTTGTTTTTGATTGTAATGAAGAATAATTTCATCTATATAATCACTTAAATTCAGGCAGTAATACATAACCCGAAACAACTCACCCTTGCCAAAAAATTGATCAACCCATAACCCAAATCAATTCACCTATCCCAAAAATTAATGTTATTAGGTATTACAGATCAGATGATTTAGCTAGCTAGTAAATAAATATATACATAAATTTAATGAATCCATGTTGTTTATGCATATTAATGTTAGTTTCAGCAATCCGGCTGAGCTCTTCTTGCTACTTATGTTTGTAATTTTTCTTCGTTAGTTTATTTTGGTTTTCTTTCCTTTGTTGTGGGATCAAGTTTCTTATTGTACGTCTAGTTTAAATAGAGTGTATGGGCTAAAGCTATTGTTTCTTGTTAATTATTTGTGTAGGTTTTCTCACATGAAGAATGGTTAATAATTTCAGGAAATGAGAGTTCTAATTGGTTTGATTTGTGCTAGTTTGGAAATAAGACTTCTATAAACTTATGAATTTTTAGACTCTTGTGTATTAAAACTTTTGTACAATTGATGAATTGTTAATTTAATGTCATGTTCCATGTTAGACTTTTAGCTTCTTCTTCCCAGGTTAATATGTACAGACCAAAAAAATTGGATATAAAAATGGATTCCTGGAATCAGAAATGTGTACAGACAAAAAAATTGGATACAAAAATTGTGCCCAGATTTGTAAATGGGGGCTGCATTTTTACGGCGGTTCCTAAAACCGCAATAAATAACACTACACACTACACCACACCATACGAACTATTCACGGCGGTTTAGTAGCCCGTATTAAAAGAAGAAATAACTATTTACGGCGGTTTTGGAGCCCGCGATAAAAGAAGAAATAATGTTGTCAAACTAGATAATGGTTATTTATGAGGCCTTTTACGGCGGGCCAAAACCATGGTAAAAAGTCGTGTGACTTTTTACGTCGCCACTTACTACGGTGGGCCTAAACTGCAGTAAGCCTACCGTAAACGACTTTTTACTGTCGTTTTGGCTCGCCGTAAAAAGTCTTTTTTCTTGTAGTGAGACATCGATACCTTAACTTCACTTCATTCACTTGTTGAAAGAGCAACGAGCAACACAAGCCAGTACAAAATTTTAACCTTATAAGAATTCACACATTTATACAATTCAAGCAGGTATCTTAACCAGTATTAAAAGCTCCATAATTCATTCATCATCCAAACACAAGCTATTCGTGCACATCCACTCATTAACAAAGAAGGTTACAAAAATCATTCATTATCCAAACACAAACATATCCTGCACATCCACTTACAGATAATGAAAGCACCCAAATCATTCGCCAACCATGCACAAGTATATTAAATATTTGTAATTAACTAATGATAAAGACTACATAGGTCAAGTAATTAGGATACCCTTGTGTACGAAAAATTCCTAATGGTGATCATGGAATTACTACTTCGGAATCAAGACTGGACATGTCAAATAAATGGTTTCTTTGAGTATATTGTAATTAGGTTTCTCAAGAATTGGTGATTGCTATGATTATGTGATTGAATATTCTCGTATTGATATTTATGTATTGGTTTGCTAAATTTTATTATTTGATGAGTAATGATGTTTGTTGCTTCCTATCTCTCTCACTCAAGTCCCAATCCACCCATTACCATTAACGTTTATTTGATTAGGTTTACCGCCATATACCGTTCATTTAACATTATCATTCAACATTTTAACTCTTGTGATTAACCAGTGCTTTCAAATTCTTCAAACCATTTTGAACCTTCATTTTGTAGTAAAATACCGACGAACATTTTGTTTTAATTCCTTTGCAATTCTCTCCAATGATAACTCATTTCGTGTTAGTTTAGCATTACCTTCGTAATCAAACATTTTATGAACTCATAAAATAGTAAATCTTGTTTATTACTTCTCTAGCTCCCCAAAAATGATGGAATATTTTTAAATTTTGTTTGTATTTATTTGACTATTTTTCTTATCTAAAAACTATTATATTATATATTAAATAAAATTTTCATAGCTAGTTCTATTACAAGAAAAAGCGATAAAAAGGCAACGAAAAAAAGGGTAATGTAAACAAAAAGATGACATAATAAGGCTTTTACTAGTGGTCTAATAATATGGATCTATATATATTTTTAAAGTAACTCAATGTATCTTTCAATCATGACATTTCTATATTATAAAAAGGTAGCATTATGTTGCTAATTGTTTATTATCAACAAGTTGTTGATATTAGGATTGATGACAATGTTATGAAAATTGAACATATATAGATGATTCATTTTGTGGGATTTTGAGTAGGATTGATTTACTCAGTTAGGCTATTGGGTACATATAGGGTAGTTGCAGTAAGTATATATATGAAGTCCGCACCAACGGGGTATATATAATATACCAATGGACATAACCCAAAAAATATCAGACACCATTCATACTCCTTTGCAATAACCATAATTAACCAACTAGTGGTTATAGGAGTTATTTGTAATAACTTCTTTATGCATCTCTTGTTGAAGAGACACATCCTTCCATGTGACATAGTACACCATATTTATTGTGAACTCCACTACATAGAACCCTGCATGTCACCTATATATATTAGATCACAAATTCTAGCAACTCCGCTTTATCTAATAATATATAGCTAGTTTGACTCATCAAACTAACATCAGAATATGGTTACCTTTGTTGTTATGTGTACACGAATTTTAACCATAGCTGATCGCATCTGAAATTTCTTTATCAAATGACTTCATTTTACATAAAGTAAATGACACCACTTCTCTTGAACTAGGAAATACAATCCGTACCTAATTACAATTGGCGATTTTAAGCAAATAAAACTATTTGAATTGTGTTTGAAATTTAGATCAAGTACTTCCTCTTATCCCAAGGTTTTCCTTAATACAACTTATCAACGACTTTATGTTATGTGCCCAATACTATATAGACCATTCTAGATGCCTCAAAATGGATTTTACATTTCAAAGATCTACTATAACTCTTGTTACCTCACTAGTGTTTTCTATCTTTTATTCGACTAATAATTAAAATAAGATAGAGTTTATATTATTGTTAATCTTAGGCATCACCAAGATATTTACAATAATATCTTCATACCACATATCCAACTACATATCTAGATGATTCTCAAATCCATTGTAATTACATGCTCTTTGAACTTATCCAGAGATAATCCTTTGGTCATAGGATCAGCCACCATCTCACTAGAGGGTAAATAGTCGACTTTAATTTCGCCCCTTTCCACCATATCTTGGAAATGGTGATAATTAATATCAATGTGTTTGCCCTAAAAGCTATTTGCTTCATTTTTAATTAAAAAGTTGGTGAACTTACTATCACAAAACACATTGACTGGCTTAACAATTAAATGAATTGCTTAGCCCATATTGCAGTACTTGCTACTGTGCTACAAGAAATATATTCAGCCTCCATGGTAGACTTAGCCACATAACTCTATTTCTTACTAGGCCAAGAAATAGCGGTTCCTCCAAATAGGAAAGTAATATCACTTGTTGATTTTCTATCATCTAAATCAATTGCAAAATCTGCATCACAATAACCAACAAGTGCTAGATCACTTAAAATGAAGCATATTTTCATGCCTTTTGTACCTTTCATATATCTTATAATCCTTTTGACTGCTTGCTAATGTGCTTTTCTAGGATTTGATTGATATCGATCGACTTACTACTCATACTACATGACGTATATCTAGTCTTGTGCCAGTCATTGCATACGTCAAATTTCCAGTCCTTTATGCATAAGGAACATTTTGTATCTCTTGAATTTTCTCTTCAATTTTAGGACACATCTCTTTAGTAAGAGTTGTGGACTTGCACACAGCAGTACTCAATCATTTACATTTTGCCATATTAAAGCGCTTAAGTACTTTATCTAGATAATTTTCTTGGTCTAGATACAGTAACTTAGAAGTTCTATCTCGTGTAATCTTGATGCCCAAAACATAGGAGGCATCACCCACATCTTTCATCTCAAATCAAGGATTAAGATATGACTTTCTCTGACTTATAATATCATTGTAATTACTAGCTCATAAAATGTCATCTAAATATAGTGATAAGATAGAAAACTTATCTTGGCATTTCCAGCTATATACACAGTGATCTAATGGATTCATTTGGTGTCCTAATTCCAAATTTCATGGAATTTTAAATACCACTACCTAGATGATTGTTTCAGTCCATAAAGAGACTTCTTTAACCTATAGACTTTATCCTTATGTCTTGAAACCACAAGTCCATCTAGTTGGATCATATAGATATCTTCCTTCAGTTTACCATTCAGGAAAGCTGTTTTGACATCTAATTGATGCAATTCGAGATCCATCCATGCAATTACGACATGAGTATCTTAATTGATGTAAAATTTGCCACTGGTGAATAAGTATCAATAAAGTTGATACTAGGTTGTTGCATATAACCTTTAGCTACAAGTCTTGCCTTATATCTATATAGGCTTCCATCTGCCTTTAATTTCTTTTTAAGAATCCTTTGGCAACCTACAAGAGTTTTGCCTTTGGGTAATCAACTAATTCCTAAACTTGATTTTGCTCAATGGATTCTAACTCATCAATCATGGCTTTTTCCCACTCTTTAGAATCTAATTGAGGCATCGCCGCAGAATATGATCTTGGATCCTTACCACTGGGATTTACTTCATTTAGATTAAAGACATAATGATCCCAAAATCTTGTGGATGGTTTATGTTTACGTTTGCTCCCACTGGATTGTATAGGTATGAGAGAAAAGTCAACATCCGATAATGACGGAGTTGGAGAAGTATTATTATGATTTTTTAAAAGTAGCAAAAAATGAGGGGAAATGACAATATCAAGTGATTCATGAAAAACAACATCACGACTTTCAATCAATCCTTTTTCAGGTGATAAAAACGATAACCACTCCCACCATCTGAAGACCCTATAAATTTACAATCCCAAGTCTTAGAACTTAATTTATCTCATAAGGGTTTAGGAATCAACACTTGTGCTTTACAACCCCAAATACGAAGATAAGATAAATTAGGTTTGATACCTTGCCAAAGTTCATATGGTGTAACTGATTTAGCCTTTATCTCAACTTTGTTCAAAATGTAAGTAGCCCTTGATAATGCCTCTCCCTATAAATGTAAAGGCATACCAAAATATGCTAACATGGATTAAACAAACCATATCCATTAAAGTCCAATTGCGTCTTTTAGCAATCCCATTTTATTATGGAGTATAGGGCATAGTATAACTATGTTGTATCCCACTCTCTTTGCAAAATGAATCAAAGGCTTCATAATCACCGCAACAGTTACTATGTACGATTTTAATGGATCTTCCTAAATGAGTTTCAACTTCTAATTTATAATCCTAAAATTTCTCTAAAGCTTCATATTTAAGCGTCAAAAGATAAACCGACCGCATCTAGAGAAATCATCGATAAAAGTAATAAAATATTCCATTCCTCTGCGTGTCTTAACTCTCATAGGTCCATATAAATCTGAATGTATTACCTCAAGTAAATCAGATGATTGCCAATGAGACGAGAAAGGTTTTCTGGAGAATTTTCCTTGAACACATGATTCACAAATACTAAAGGCATCTAGATTTATTTTAGGTATTAAACCTTTATGATGCATGCACAACATTTTATTCTTATTTATGTGACCTAACCTAAAATGCCATAGTAAAGTAGAATTCAAAGAATCAGACACAAGAGAATACTCACAAGAGCAATTAGTTTTATTAATACTAGACATGGAATAGATATTATTGATACGAAGACCACTCAAAAGTACATTATGACCCTATGAAATAGTGACTACCCCACTCTTAAATTTAATTTCAAACCCTTTTTTCTCCAAAACTGAAATAGAAACTAAATTTATTCTAAGTGTAGGAGCGCACAAAACATTTTTCAAAATGATGGTAGAAGAATTTGTGGTGATTTTACGATCTCCTTCACCCAAAACATTGACATAGGTATTATTATCCATATACAAACGATGCTCACCTTTCTTTGAACTTGGAAAGAAACGAGGAGAGATTTATCCTTGCAAACATGTCTAGTTGCACTAGAATCCATCCACTAGTGATTGTCGAATTCGGCAACAAGTGCTTCAAAGATTGTTAAAATCACTTCCTTGGAAACAGTACTATTCTGCTTACAACAAGGACATTTAGCCTTGAAGTGACCGATCTCACCATAAATAAAACACTCATTCTTGCGTTTGTTGTTGTGCTATTCATAGAAAATTAAAACTAGTCTCCATGTTTCCAAATCATGGTGAGGACAAGTATTGAGCAATGCTTTATATATATCCCAACATTGGTAAAAGGTCTCTCCTTGTTTTTGAGTGAAATTGATGATTTGCCCTTTGAGAGAATTTGTTCTATAGGGAGGAAAGAATTTTTTAAGAAATTGTTGTTGCATTTCATCCCAAGAGCTAATGGATCCTGACCTAAGATTTTGTAGCCATGTTTTAGCTTTATCTTTTAAAGAAAAAGGAAAAATCTTTAATCTAAAGATGTTTATGCTACAATTTAGGTCACTATAGGTATTGCAAAACTCTTCAAATTCTCTCAAGTGCAAAAATGGGTTTTCAACATCTAAGCCATGAAAGTGGGGTAAGAATTGAATCATGCTTGAAAAATTCATTATTGTCAAAATTTTGGTTGTGTTCCTTTGCATGATGACATGAGGGCATAAATGAGGATTCGATCTCTTCCTTGTTAGGTGTAGGTTTATTAACCTCTTCCTTACCCTTTAAGATTGATTCATCATCTTTCTCATAAGGATTAAGAATATGTTCTTTATCAACCTTACCATCATGAAGAGTACTTACCGAATCTCCGTTTAGATGTTGGCCATTTGGATTACTCACATGTGGATTGATGAAGTTTAGCTCTAATTGAGATGGAAACTCACTTGTCTCATGAGTATTAAGTGCAAATGCAAGTATTTCAAGAGCATCATTCAAGTTTGCCATAGTTTGAGCAACTTGACTATTAAAAGCCTCTTGCTTTGCAATGAATGAATCCAATGTTTCTTCAAGATCCTTATAAGATGCATGATCATGAGATTTTTGAAAATTTTGATATAATTGAAAGGGAGGTTGGTAAGATTGTGCATGATTATCATTCCTCCAATCAAAATTCAAGTGGTTTTTCCATCCAAAATTTTGTGAGTAAGAATTAGGATTTGACCTTTGGAAAGTGTTTAAAACATTGGTTTGCTCATGGAGACTTTTTCTAAAGATAGGCACAATTGGGCAATCATCCATAGAATGATAACTAGAATTACAAGTGTGACAGACAATTTCTTGCATAGACCACATTTCTAAATCCTCGACTTTTCCAACTAGGGATGTCCGCTTTCCAAAACATTAAGATTTGCACCATTCTGATCTATAAATAGAAAGTTATACCCATTTTACCGAACCTATAACAAAACCAAAATTAAGAGGAAGTTAATTCCAAAGATGTAAAGACTATAAATATGCTTAAGTTGAGGAATTTAATGACACTATTAATGCAATATGATGAATTAAGCTCTCATTAAGCATACATATTTAAGTGTTCATCAGCTATTTGTTGTTGTTGTTCTTTCCTTTGGAATGTTTCTTTCATTTTTGAAACTATCGTACGTTAGGTTGATTAGAACTTTCTACTATAAAGAGGCTGTTTGTATTTTCTTTCTTTCTACATTTCATTCTAACTTCTTGAACAACCAATAGAGTAGGAATAGTCATGACAGATTACTCCTTTTGCCTATAAATTAAAGAAGTTACCATATGATCCCAAGAGAATGGTAAACTGTTCAATAATGTCGACACTTGCATTTTATCAGGATTCTCATGACAAGCATTAGATATTTCTTTAGCAAGAATCTCAAGTTTCATAATATGATCTACCATGCTATCATCTTTGGACATATGTGTCTCACCATATTGCATCAAAAGCAATTGGATATATGTCTCAGACTTGGGACTGTACTTGTCCTCTAAGACATCCATGATTTCCTTTGCAATGTCGAAGCTCTCATATAAAGGAAATAAATCATCTTGCATATGGTTCAAGATAGTAGCCTTGGCTAAGTCGTTATCTTCTTCCCATTTAGCCTATTGTGCGTCACCTATAGTAGGTCTTTCCTTTTGCAAGTTGTAATAGGTACATTCATGTGTTAATGAATATGAGATTTGTAGCTTCTAAATACAAAAGTTATTATTACGAAGTCTTTCAACTTTAACACTTTCAATTTGGTTTTTAGTGGGCATTGTCTCAAATTATTAACTTACACAAATAACCAAGAAAACACTTCCAATAATATTTAGTCAATAAAAATTCTAATCCAAAACTTCTAACAACAACAAGAAATCACCAATAATAAAAACAATAATATCGACTACTAATAATATTTCGAATGTGGCTACAAATGTGTGTTATAACACTTATTTAAATATTATATATAAAATCTAATAGATACACGTACAACTGACGGGGTAGTATTAGTCAAAGTCGATAACTATTTAGCTTGGTTCGATGATGTGGCACCTTGGATTGAGTAGAGCGACAGATTCTGCATCCTCAATTTTCTGAAAATATTGGAGATGCCCAAAAAAGGTTCGGAATCATAGTGCATCAAATCCCTCGATAATCTTAAAGGTCTCAGACCATGCACAACACGACTAGAAGTCAATCCCATGCTGCCAAATCAGGTATTGTAAACCTGATATTTTTCTTATGGGTGGGAAGCCAATAACTCATTGGAACAGTTGCTTGAATTTGGGCCCCACAATATGTCCACTGTTGATTTGGACGAGGAGCACCAAAATGACCAAAAATAGGTGAATCTGTGAAACTCTGAGGCTACAAATCAATTCGGTGGGCCAAATTACCCTTGGGTACCAAATTAGATTGAAATTGGACTATGTTTTGGCCTTGAACCGGTCCAAAATTAAATGAATGGTTGAGTCAAACCAGAAACGATTTGATCAGTTTCAATTGGGCTAGTTTGGTTCGCAAATGTGGCAAGTCAAAGCAATCAAACCTAGTCAACGTAGCAAAAGAGCAGTCAATGCTAATAGGAATGTGCGGGTCAACATGCAGGTCAGGTCCGTCAAAACATGGAGGGTGAATTAGCTGGAGGGTGTGATGGACGCATGAGACAGAGAAGAAGCGCCTGACGAACTGGCATTGTCAAACGCATGACACAGATGCACACACAAAAATGTTGTCTGGAGCATGGATGAAATGCAAAGGCCTAAATGTAATTTTTGATGCATGAACTAAACGCGTGAGCCAATTTTCTTGCAATTACACCCTTACGCGAAGAATTCAAATTTTTATTTTTTTCACTAACAACCCTACGCCTCTAGAAATGTGATTTTTCAGAAATTTCTTCAGTATCTTCTTTTGAATCAATTTCCTTCCTTTTTAGATTGTCACCAACACTTTTTTCAATAGCAACAGCTTTCCTTTATCCAAAAAACCACAAGTTGGAGGAAAATCTCTAATTACTTGAACGTAACTCCTGATTTTGATCAATTTTGGCTTTGCTCAGTTTGAAGATTCACCAATGTAATATTGACTATCTTTGAATTCTTTTTCAACATAATTCACATTAGCTAGACATGAATTAAAACTAGAATTCTCTTATGTATAACCTTACATAGTACTTCAAAAAATCCTACAACCTGGCTCTGATACCACTGTGAGATTTTTAGTGCGATTGATTTACTGTGGTTAGGTTGTTGCATACATGCATGGTAATTGGAGAAGTATATATATGAAGTCTATACCAAGGGGGTATATATAATATACTAATGAACACAACCCAAAAGACATTAAAACCATTCATATCCCTTTGCAATAACCATAATTAACCAACTAGTGGCTATACGAGTTATTGTTATTTGCAATAACTCCTTCATGGAGACACATCCTTCTATGTGACATGGTACACCATATTTATGGTGAACCCTACCACATACTGCATGTCATGGAGATATATATTAGATCACAAATACTAACACATTTTAATTATTTTATTTTTAATATGGTATTATTATTAGATGTTACTTATATATATATATATTTTTTAATTCTAATGTCAAATTTTCTTTACTTCTCATTGGTTGGTTGTACTCTTTCAAGTAGGAAATCTATAGGTGATGATTGGATAAAAATTTTTATTTGAGGAGAAGTTGAAATATGCCCAATGTCACAAGTTTGATGTTGTAAATATCAAGCATACTGGTTTGGACAATCCTGAAAAATATATTATTTCAACTTGTTATCCACGAGATCTAATAACATATATTGCATCTACTTTCTCTAATAATCAAAAGGATGTCATACAAGCAAAATGGTATATTAAAATGTAGGTTATGTGATTAGCTTGTTTCCCAGTTTGATCCAACCTCATTTATTATATCTACATATACTAAGAACTTACCGCTTTTGGGAATGGCTACAGTGCAGTAGTTGTACCCAACAAAAAAGAGGGTACAACTGCTGCAATGTAGCCACTCCCCTTTTTCTAACATCATATGCATTGAAAGTGGAGGCATACCGTTTAAGTTTAATAGGTTAGTTTTCAATCTTAGAGATTTACGAGCGAAGTATTGTACTAGCCATGGAAGCATTTCAATTACAAAGATAAAATCACATTTATATGATCTGGACCAACGGTGGAGCTATATAAGGTCCAGGAATAGCAATTGCCCCTCCTAGAATTTGCAAATTTTTTTGGATTTTAGGCCCAAAATACTGCCATGATTTAAATATATTTACATAATTCATGTTACATAAGCTTACCTTGAAGTTGCGTATCTTAAATTAATTAGGCTCACTTTGAAGTTTTTATGCCTTCGAATTAAATAGCCCACTTCAAAGTTGTGTCTTCAATTCAAATAAGCCCATTTTCACAATTGAAGTGTAACAATTAAATTAATTTGTTCTAAATTTAGAGTAGATCTGTTCAGCTCCCACTTTCTATCTTATTAACCCCTACATCTTATTAACCCCTACCTCAAATTTAAACAAGCATAAAATTGCAAAAAAAAAAATTTAATAAATAAGATAATTAATATTGAGTGGGAGGACTTAACAAAAACTCTCATTTTCCTTATCTATTTCTACCTTTTTTTTTTCATATTCTCTCTCTAATCTCTCATGAACTTTATCCACTCCTCTCTCTTTCTCTCTCTCTCTCTCTCTCTCCAATGATTATGTTTTTTTATCCCCAATTAATGACAATCCATTTATTTTTCTTTCTACTTAAATTTCAACCAATCACATAATCTTATATTTAAACACCAAATCATCAATTTCTTCTATCTCTGTCTCTTTCAAACACCATAACTAAGAAATATTTTAACGATTATTTTGTTTGATATGAATTTAAAAAATTCAATAATATAAAAAGAAACAATTAATTAAAGTAAAAACTTTATGTTTTTTATGTATATTAGTATTTAAATTTATAAAATACAAATATATAAAAGCAATTGCCAAAAAAAAAAAAAAAGAAGAAGCAAAACACCATTAAGGGTAAGATAATTTAACGGGTTATTGTCATAGACCTCCCTTACCTTTTGGCTTTTTTTAATCAATATGAACCGTTCGTATTTTTTCATAAATATAGTCCCCATGTTTTACAAAAGTTATCACCGACATCCCTTCTGCTAAATTTACCGTTAGATTATATCATCTTTCCGTGAAAATATCGTACAATTACTTAAATGCCCTTAAAAAATTTTTAAATTAAATAATTTCAATTAAAACTTAAATAAAAAATTTCAAAGGAACCCAAAAACGAATGAAACTGCCAAGACGACCCTTAAAAAAAATCCAATCACTACCACCACAAACCTAAAATCCAAGCTCACACCCCCAACTTCAACATCCCGCAAGCCAACAAGCCAGTAACCCAGAAATGAACACCACCACCATAAGAACTCAGTCACCACCAACAATAACGGAAGAACAAAAAAAACCCATTAATCAAAATAAGTAAAATCATAAAGAAATTAAGACCCATTTCATAAAAAAAACAATGTTTAAATTAGAAAGAGAAAGATGGTGTGACTGTTGGGTTAGAGAGAGAAAGGTGGAGGAGGAGGAGGATAATGAAGAAATTGATTTTTGGTTGTGACATGAGGAGGGAGAGTGGTTCACGTTTGGTGAGAGAAGGAGAAAAAAATGGATTGTAGAAGAAGAAGAAGAAGATGGCAGATTGTGTTTTGTAGTGTACTTATAGAAAACCAATGTTTCTATTCTTTGTTCATTCAATGTATAAAAGTTAGTTTGGCTGAGTGGTTAAGGGTATGTTGGAGCTGAGGTAGTGGTTTTGAATCGTGAGGCTACCAATTTCCAATTGCTTTTTATTTACAAATATTTAATGGTTAAGTTAACAGAAGGGATGTCTGTGATGACTTTTATAAAATATAGGGACTAAATTTATGAAAAAATGCAAACGGTTCAGATTAATGAAATAAAGCCAAAAGGTAGGGGAGGTCTATGACAATAACCCATAATTTAATTCAATGTTAAATTGAAGGAAAAATGTCAAAACCATTAAAATAAAATGATAATTAATTAAGTTTATCATAAACATATTTGAAATTAAATATCGAGTATAACGAAAGATTATTTAAATTATAATTTTATCCTCATTAAATAAAAAGTGGGGGCTAATGAGATAAAAAATAGGAGTTGAATAGAACCACTTCTAAATTTTGTCGCCCGACAACCTAATAAATTTTTAAATTCTTAAAGAATTATGCTATTTAAACCCCATTACTACCAATAAGCCTCCATCTCCTAATTTGATAAGATAAAATTGTTAAATAAAAAAAAACCTATTATTTTCTTGAACAAGGGTAGTAGTTACAAAACACTATTTTGGCTTTTTCTTATAAGATTGAATCATTAAAACTATTCCATTTCATAAGAATAAATAATTGAAAATAGACTTTGAATATGAATGATATTAATAACTTAGATATTATTCTTGCTTGCTAAGACACAAGAGTCATTTAAAGCTCAAATTTTAAGCAAGGACATCTTTGGTAGGGATGGCAAAGGGAGGGGGCAGGGGTAAGGAGGCCTTGCCTATTTGCCACTCCACTATTTAATTCACCCCCATTCCCATGCATTTGCCATGGTTTTTGGGTAGGCGGGGATGGGTAATCCCTATACAGTAAATGCTTTCCCCACTCCCTCCTCATTTCCCACATAAAGATATTATTTTTATTTAAAATTAAAACTTCTCATAAAAATTACTTAAACATATGATAATAAATAATATCTGACATGAAAAAAATCATCAACAACTTAATTATAGCAATATTTATTCCTTGTGCAATTTTTGTTCAAGAACATGGACATAATTACAATAAAAAATACATAAAAAATTAATGAAATTACAATATATATATATATATATATATATATATATATATATATATATAAACTAAATTTAACAAATAATTAACTATCATATTTCATACCATTAATTTCAACTCATAACCACTCTTGAGCACACATCAAAACTTCTAATGTCTTTGGATGTACTCTACTATGATGCAGACTCACAAATCTCCCACTACTACTAAAAGCAAATTTAGATGCAACTGTAGAAAGAAGTATGGCCAAAATATCTTAGCAATATCATTTAAATAAAGTAGGATATTGAGTCTTATTTTCCTTCCACCAAGCTAATATGTCAAAGTTAAGAGATCTAGGCAAGACAAGCTCTTCCAAATATGTAACTCTAACTTAATATGCTCATTACTAGTGATATTACAAACAAATAAGTCATTAGATGCTAAAGAATCTTCCATTCTAATATCGATATGAACAACCTCAGATTGGGAATACGGAATACTTGAAGATTGTTAAACTTCTCCATTAGATTTAGCATTTAATTGATATTCTTTCACCAAATCACAATAAGTTTTATGAACTCTTTCAATTTTAGCTGAGAAGTTAGTTGGATAAATTTTTGGAAAATATAAATCCAATAGTTTCATCTTAATCTTGGATCCAACACAGTTGCTATAGCCATTATCCCATGAATTACATTCCAATATTTTTCAAATTTAACAATCATATTTGATGCCATATTCCTTATTTGATCATACATGGAAGTTAGCTAATTAAAAGTTGATAACTTAATTTGACAAATTTTTGGAAAGTAAAGGTTTGTTGTCAGATACTCGGTACTAGAAAATAATTCAGTCACTTCAAAAAATATTTTTAATCTTTCACAAATCTCCATTGCCAAAAACCAATCTTCAAGAGGCAAACATTTATTTTGTGATTCATGTTTTTTAAGATGAGGGAAAACACTTTTATATATCAAAGCAATATGTAGAATCAAATATGTAGAATTCTACCTAGTTTTATAGTCAAGACATGCTTTACGACTTTGAATATTCAAATGGCAAACAACCTCAACAAATTTTTCCTCTCTTTTAGGTGTTGTTATCTGATACACAACACTATCGCAAATTCTCTCAACACTAGCACTAATCTCACTTAATCCTTCATTCACTATCAAATTCAATATCTGTGCAGAACAACGCATGTTAAAAAAAAATCACCACAACAAAAATGAAGTGTTAGACAACTTATAAAGGAGAATGTCAAACATAACATCATTAATGGTGCAATTGTCTATAGTTAAAGTAAAAAGCTTGCGATCAATGTTGCAATCTAATATAAAATCCATTAACACGTGAACAAGAATCTCATAAGCATGTGGGCATGGCACATAGACAAACGTAAAATAAATAATAACATACAATTATAATTAAATATCATTAAATATCAGTTAACTAAAATTATAAAAACAAAATAATAAATTTAAAACTAATAAACAAAAAAAAGTTTCACGTATGAATAATTGCCTTAGTAGTTGGCTTTGTAATTTCCAATATTCATCTATGAAATGTGTAATAATGGCCATGAATCCCCTTTTTTGATCTCATAATCATAAATTTTTTAAGATGTTCTTGATAGTGTTTTGAGAAACTACCTTAAATAATGGTTTAACAGAATTAAGGAACCTCCTAAATCCAACAGGTTCAACCATGCTAAGAGGGTACTCATGCAAGACTATCGTATTTGCAAGTTCCCTTCTTACTATTTTTAATCAAAGCTATAGGTCATTGTGGGGATAACTGAAGAAAATTACCAATCTGCAAAATCCAAAGACAAAACTTTGCAGGCAACAAATAACACACACACGAGCACCAAAGAAACAATAAATCAAGACACAATAATTTACGTGGTTCAATCAAACTCGACCTATGTCCATAGGCATGAAGCAGCAGATTTCATTATGTCACAATCAACAATTACAAGGCAAATCTCGAGATCAAATTACACAAAAAGAATGCCCAAATCATAAATTTCAACCTATCCTAAAGCCTCAAGCTCAATTCTTTCTTTTGTGTTCTTCACACGATTACAAGTTTGGTTGCTACCCTTTAGAGTGGCGACTAACCCTCTAGAAACTAATGCAACAATGTCAAGATTTAAAAATAAACCCTATCTTATTTATATCTTAAAAATAAGATGAAATCCCATATTAGCATCCCAGTTATAGCAAAAGTTTTCTATGCTGCAACTTTATCATGTTATTGTTTATCAGTGCATTCAAGTTACGACTTCACTTTTCTATGCTACAACATCATCATCGTTACTGCTCAAAGGATGTCCCAATCGTGACTTCACTTTTCTCATGATGCAACTTTGCAGAAAGGATTTTCATGCTGCAACTTCACAATACCCGTGCTGCAACTTCAACTTTCTGTCCACCTTTCTTTCGCTGATAAGAAATGACGCTACAACTTATAAAGTCAACTTGCTCTGTGTGTGAATCAACTTTTGCCTTAACAATGAACGTCCAAAAGCCAAATTTTCACACACACTAACATTGACTTTTCCATCAAATGCTTTAGTAGTTCTCAAAATTGAGCAAACTTTATATCTTTTTGCTTACGCAAGGGATGTATTCTAAAATGGTCATGTAAATTTTTGTCCCATTTCCAAGAACCCCTCCAAGCGTTTTACTAGAATAATTATAAACTAACTTGAACTCCTCATTTATTTTTTGCCTTTGAAAGTGATTCCAAACAACTGACTTCAGCTTTCGATTTGGATTCTTGTCACATTCAGCTTTAGTTATTTCATCAACATGATCACCATCTTTTACATCGATTAGTGGTTTAGAAAATTTTTCCACCTAATATTAAATATAATTATAAGTATAAAATAAACTATAAATCTATATAGTTTTTACAATAATATTCTATATTAATGTTTAAATTTACAATTGTTGGTCTTATAAATATTATATGAATTAATAAAACCTCCACATACTTAACAAAAACCTAGTCTTGTTATGCAAACTTTATTAATATAATATTACACTTTATAACTTTCAATGATAGTATTTTTTGACCCAAAAAAAGAAAATAGATTAACAAAAGCTAAAAAGAGTTTGCATTAACGTTGATTCATTTTTTAAAATCTACTTTTTCAATGTTATTTATCACATCTTGCAACAAAAAAGCAACTCTCCCCATTTTTGGCAAATTGTGATGAAAACATCATCTTGTTTCTAAGACAATGATCAACATGTAAAAACATGTCTAATGCAATTTAAAACAAATATAACAGATATAACTGAAAGTACCACTGCAATAGTAATAATGAATTATCAATTATCAAACATAAACAAAAATAGTCATAATAGAAGGTGACTAAAATCAAATAACTGACAAGCAAAGTAATTAGAGCTTATTAACTAAAAAAAAATAAAGTTCTGCAAAAAAATTAAAGCTAAGCAAACACAATGCAAATAGTTCCATGAAAACATCAATGTCCTGCAAGTGAAACAAACACATATGGAAAAAAATAATTGAAATCCTATAAATGGATTAGTTAGCATCAAAGATCGAGGCAAAAACTATTACTTCCTTTACTAAAAACTAATCCCAAATAGAGTTTAGAGCAATGTAAATAGTTCTCCCCAAAAACAAACACAAAAACAAACACAAAGTAAATAAATTTTAAAAACCACTTCTTCGGCCCCTTGGTTTCAAAATAAGTTAAAAAAACAAGAATAGAATTTAAAAACAAAATTTAATAATTGATATGAAATCAATTCAATATGGCTGACTTGCGGACTAGGAGCTTTGGTGGTAGTCCAGGCCTTTTCTCAGACCTTCTAGCAGTTGTCTTGAATCTGGTGCCCTTTGTGGATGGAGTAGTTTGCCTAGAAGTTGTTGGAGCATCTTGTTAAGTTGTTGTATTAGTAGATGAGGTAGTGACTTCAGCTACAATCTTGCGGATGGCTTTGTCAAGTTTTTTAGCACTAGTTTCAACATTTTGAGACAATCCCATGGAGGATTCAACTGTAACTTCTGGTGGAATCTCCTATTCTATTTTCTCTGGTTCAGGAGTTGGCTCGTGTGGAGTTTTTCAATGATGAGGTGAAGTGTGTTGAGGAGTAGGAACATGTGGTGCTGATTCATCTTGTGCTAGTTCTTCTATGGTTTACACATTGCTCTGTAGTAGCTTGCTTTTTAGAAGATTTTTTTCTTGACAATCTTGCCCTTTTTCTTCTTCTTCTTCAGCTTAATGCCTTTGTCTTTCTTCTTTGCTCCCTTTTTTTCTTCTTCTCTACTATCTTGTCTGTCATAATAGCAATCTTATCATGTTGATCAGCATATTCTTCTTTTTGCCTAGGCACCTCTGGATGCTCTTCGATTGTTTCATCAGTTGGCACATGATGAGGTTCATCTGCAATTCCTCTGCCATCAAGCTTCCTCTCTAACTTAGATTACTTTACCTCAATTTCCTTGATAATCTACACTATATCAGCTAAGGCAACATTGATTAAAGCTAATTATTATTCCATATTATGCATGGGATTTATTTTAAGCCTCCATGGTCTTGGTTGAGGATCATTAGGCAAATTAGTTTTATCTTGCAATCTGGACAAAAAAAATATTTTATAATAGGCTTAGGCATAATCTCATATGTTTCAGTAAAAGCCAAGGAACACCATTTTGAGCCAAAATTCTTTGAATCAAGCAAGTATTAGTAAAACTCATAAGAAGCAATCTAAACTATCATTCTATATAACCACAAACCCAAATTAATTGGCTATTTGTACCCAAATCGTAAAGAAACTTCACCCTATCATCTCTAACTTGATTTTGATGGGTTGAAGGGAACCAATCAAATGAGCAATCTTATGAAGAACCTTATACTTTTTGGTAAGATCCTTTTGACCAACTCCATCCCTAGGTTTTCACTCTAAATCATCATGGCCATTTAGTTTCTTAACAACATTTTTCATCGCAAAATCATCATGTATAGAGTGTAAACTACTTATGGGAATATGAAAGAAAGTATTTATCACATTTTGTGAAAACTTAACTAATCTACCCCTACAATACACCTTTTGATAATAATATAGCTCTTAGGATTATCAATGGAATCAGCTATATTTGCATAAAACTCTTGGATTACAAACTTAACAGGAGGCAAAAAGTTGTATACTATTCTGTCCAGCATATGGACTCAAGAAGCTCACCCAGGCCATATTTGTTGAAGTCAACAATCTTCACAGGCCTTTCAATCTATAACTTCCTCTTTATAGTGTACTTTTGAAAATTTTTCTTAACTTTAGCTATGGGAAACTTGTTAAGCTTAGGCTTGATCGTGTCCTTCATTCGCCCAACTAGAATCTCTTCATCATCACTCATTGCAAGATCAGTAGGGACTGTTATTCTTACTGTTATGACTATTGTGACTACGTGCTATCATGACTGGTTTGATTGCTGGAATCACTTGACAAGGATAAGCTGCTAGTGGATTTTTCAGGTTCAGTCATGGATGCCATTGCAATTTTTTTGTGAGCTGAGTGATTGTTGCCCAAGGGTTTAAAAAAATAGAGAAACGAGATAGATGCAATCTAATACAAGATTTTGATAAAGAACAAGATAACCTTAAACTGAGTTGTGATGAACTTAGAAAGAAAGAATCATAGTTCAATTTGTTTTCCAAAATAATTCAAATTTGATTTTAGTATGATTTTTCAAAACAGACCCATTAATGCAATTAATGAGACAATTCAAAAATCAATTTTGAGAAAAATAAGGAATTTTATAAAGTCAAAGATTCCTGGCACTGAAACTCTCCCATTCAAATCAATAATGCTGACATGACACTATTTGACATATGGGCGCAAATAAGAAAATCAAATTTTAGTCAGGCACAAACGAGATCGTATGTTATAAAGGATATGACAGAAAATAATTATAATTAATATGACAACAATATCTGGACGTCATATGACTCAATCTAAAGAAACATACTTCAAAGCTATTTATAGTCATCATAAAAGAGCTCTTAAAAATCATTTTTCATTCAATTGAGATGTCAAAAATAACATATTGACATATTCACAAAAAATAATCACATTGGATTATAAATTAAACAAGTAGCTTTCACACAACATATAGGTAGCCGCTTTCATTTGAGTAGGTGAGCCCAACATATTTTCTAGATACCTTGAGGTTATCTCAAGGATGGCTTTCACACATCATATACTGGTAGCCTTCTCTGTATTTTTCATTTATTTAACTAGTATCACAATAAAAACATAGCATATATTATAGCTCACATATGCTTAATTAGAAGAAAACTTATGATATTATAGATACGATTAACATAACTGAAAACAATTTAATTCAGAAAATTCACCAATGCCTAAGGCCTTTATTAGATTATCAAATCTTGTTGTATCTAATGCCTTAGTGAACGGGTCAACTAACTGATTTTCAATAGAGATGTGTTCAATGTGTATCACCCTTGACTCTATAAGCTGCCTTATAAAATGGTATCTTATGTCAATGTGTTTTATTCTAGAATGTTGGACTAGATTTTTTGAAATATTTGTAGCACTAGTATTATCAAAAAACACAGTCATAAGTTTTTGTTCAATACCATAATCACTTAGCATCTACTTCATCCATAGCAACTATGTAAAACAACTCCCTGCTGTTCTACTTTTGCAGTCGACAAGGAGATGGAATTTTGTTTCTTGCTGTGACAAGAAACCAAGTTTGTACCAAGATTAAAACATGCACCTGATGTCTTTTTTCTATCATCAGTATTCCCTATCGAATCAACATCACTAAACCCTGCAAGAACGTATTTGTTTCTTTAGAAAACCATATCCCATAATCATAAGTTTCATGTATATACCTGATGATTCTCTTGACTGCTATCAAGTGGCATTCCTTTGGTTTTGCTTGAAATCTTGCACAAAATCTACCATTGAAACATAAATCTTGTCTACTTGTAGTGAGGTAAAGCAAGCTGTTGATGATGCTTCTATAAAGACTAGTGTTAATCTCCTTTCCTGTATTATCTTTGGAAAGTATCAAGTTAGTTCAGATAGGAGTTCTTATAGGTTTTGCCTTCTCAAGTTCAAATTTCTTTACAAGAGTCTTAGAAGATTTTTGATTGAGATATGAATAGCACATTATTCATTTGCTTAGCTCGCAATCCAAGAAAAAAATTTAATTCTCCTACCATGCTAATCTCAAACTCATCCTGTATCAACTCAAAAAACACATCAGTCTTGTTTTTGTTAGTAGAGCCAAAAACAATATCATCCACATACACTTAAACAACAATATAATAACTAGGTACATGTTTGATAAAAAAAGTCTTACCATTGTTACCCCTAGTATAACCTCTCTTAATTAGAAAATTTATCAACCTTTTATACCAAGCTCTATGAAACCCTTTTCATTAAGATAGCTATTCAAGAAGGTTGGTTTAACATCCACTTGATGCTATTTAAAATAAAGCAGGCAAGCAATAGCAAGCTGATGGACTTAGGTCTAGCTCTGATGCAAAGGTTTCATTGAAGTCTATGCCTTTTACTTGTTTATAACCTTATGCTACCAACCTAACCTTATTTCTAACTACTTGTCCATTCTCATCAGTTTTGTTCTTAAATATCCATTTAGTTCTTATGACATTTGTATTCTATGGCCTTGGAACTAATTCTGAAACTTCATTTCTTTTAAACTAATAAAGTTCATCCTACATAGCTTGAATCCAAACATCCTCTTTTAAAGCTTCCTTGATATTTTTAGGCTCAATTAAGGAAGCATAACAAGCAAAGTTTAACTGATTTCTTACCTTGCTCCTGGTCTTCATCATGCCATCTAGACTTCCAATGATTAAGCTGGTTCGATATGCCTTTTGTATTTAAAAAGATGGATCTCTTCTCTTATCATCATTTCTGCTTAAGTTTCTATCCAAGTCTGTGCTGTCAGTTGTTGATGTTATATTTGATCTAACAGTAGTTGTTTCCTCCTTCAGAATCTTCCTTGCTATTACTGTTGACTAGTGCTAGACTTTTTACTGTTTCTATGAAGCTGGTTATACTTTCTTCATAAGAATATTTTGCATAATCATTAAGGTCATCGAATACCACATTTATAGACTCCATTATAGTCTCAGTTCTAAGGTTATAAACATGAAATGCCTTACTATTCGGTGCATATTCCACAAAGACTCTTTCGTCACTTTTTGGATCAAATTTATCTACTGCTCTCTGTCATTTAAGATTTAATACATGCTTCCAAAAACATGAAATACTTCAGGTTAGGTTTTCTTACAATTGAGCATCACTCTAGCCATCTCTTGAAGTGTCTGGTTCTCTCTCTATAACACCATTATGTTCAACTGTTTTAAGGGCTGAGAACTCATGTACAATTCGATGGTATTTACAGAAATCAATATAGCTAACATTTTTGAACTTCTTGCCATAGTCACTTCTTATCTTATTATCCTGCCAATGTTAATGTTTTGCTTATTTTCAAGCTTAACACAGATTCTTGAAAGCTTCAACTGTGTCAGATTTTTCTCTAATAAAATAATCCAAGTGTATCAAGAGAAATCATCAATACAAACAAATATATCTCTTACTAGAAATGCTTTTAATTTGTATAGATCCCATGAGATCCATGTGAAGCAAATCAAGTATTTTAGATGTGCTAGATGTGACATAGACTTATGTGATCCTCAATTTGTTTTCCTAATTGACATGGTCCACATATTTCATCAGATTTATCATTACATTTAGGAACACCTCTAACAACACCTAACTTAGTGAATCTTACCAAGTCTTTACAGTTTTAATGTCCTATTTTTTTATGCCATAATTCCAAATATGATATCCTAGCATTTCGTGTAGTTGCTACCAAGTAACAATAATAAAAAGATCTATTTCCTTCTAAAATGCATTCTCCTATATCACCTATACCATACATTTGTTCTGAGTAAAGTTAACAACGTACTTGTCATCACATATCTAACTAATGCTAATCAGATTAGCTTTCTGTCCATCAACAAGCAAAATAATTTAAAATTCAGGTAAGCCTTTAACATTTAAAGTACCTTACTAATCACTTTGCTCTTTATACCATCACCAAATGTGACATTTCTTTCCCTACATGACTCAAGAATTAAAAAAAAAAAAAATCTTATTTCTAGTCCTATGCTTGGAATACCAGTGCTAAAATACCACATGTCATTAGAAGAATCATTAAGAGCAATAAGAACAATATTGCAGTTTTTTTATCTTTCTTAACCTACGATTGTTGTGTCTTAGGTAACTGTTTGAATTGTTTTGACTTTTCATGCAAGAGACTCAATAATTTAAACATCTAGGTCTAATATGCCCTTTAACACAATAAAAATAACATGTTGGAACAAATCTTTTTACCTTTTCAAGGCTGGACTTAAATGAACTCAAGGGAGACACAAAAATTTCATTACTTTGTGAACTAGAACTTGACCTTTTTGAGCTAGGTTCAGAAGTGTTTCCTGATTTTGAAGCTTTCACAAACTTCGTATTTAATGAAGATGCAATGTTACCTTCTGAATAACCCAAGCCATGTTCGTTTCAACTATCTCATCTAAGACTCAAACCTGGTCAAGTTTTGTAGACCCAATTCTAAGTTGATTAACACACCTTCTGCTTTGAACCAGTTTTGCTATAATATTCTTAACATATTTTTTTTTGTCTTTCAAAACAGACTCCAATTCACTGATGAAGTTTTCAGCAAAGGCTTTTTCACATTTCGACACTATATTATCCTTCTTCAAAGTCTTGACTTCTTCTTTTTGATTCAGCCATTTAGTGTAGAATGCATTATAAGTTTCTCGCAACTCCTTATAATATTCAGGATCAATTTTTGCATCTGAATGTTTATCATCAGTTCTGTGCTATTATGTTATTTTAGACATAATAGCTTTAATTTTATTAGTTACAGATGCTATGAATGCCACAAAGTTACTAATGCAATAGTAGTCATCTGAATCAGTTTTTGAGTCATCACTCCATGTAGTAAACATCCCTTTGTTCTCTTTTTTTTTTTTTTTTTTGAGATTAGCACATTTAGATTGAATATGCATATAACCAGAACACTCATAGCACTGAATTTTCCATTTTCTATTAAGTTGTTTGGGACTTTTCTTGTCATTCTTCTTGCTAAATTTTTTGAATTTGTCATCACTTGAGCTTGACACCTTTCCTTAATTTTTTTCTTGAAATTCTTCTTCATGAACTTAACATAATTCTTTGTTAGAAAAGCAATCTTTTTGAATCATTTTTATCAAACTCATCATTACCTTCATCATCATATTTTTCAGCCTTAACAATGAATGCAATGCTCTTACCTTTTTGCTTCCTTATGTTATGATTAATCTCGAAATTCTGAAGAATTCTAATGAGTTCATCAACCTCATCTCGTCAATATTTTTTACTTCTTTAATGGCAGAGATCTTCAGCTAAACTTCATCATCATATTTTTCAGCCTTAAAACGAATGCAATGCTTTTACCTTTTTGCTTCCTTGTGTTATAATTAATCTCGAAATTCTGAAGAATTCTAACAAGTTCATCAACTCTTATCTCGTCAGTATTTTTTACTTCTTCAATGGTAGAGATCTTCAGTTGAAATTTGTTAGGAATTGACCCAATGATTTTACTAAAAATTTTTACATTTGCAAAAGTTTTGCCAAGCATATAGGAAAAATTTGCAATATGACACAGCTTTGAATAAAAATCAAATGTTGATTCATTCTTATGCATCATTCGATTCTTGAATTGTGAATTTAATATCATCAATTTAGATCTTTTAATAGAAGCTATACCTTCATTTTTTACCTCAAGAATGTGTAAAGTTTCTTTAGCCACTTTGAACCTCAAAATCTATCCAAAGTTGTTAAGATCAACTATTGCAAAAATCAAATTGAGTGCCTTTGAATTCCATTTGGATTGCCGTATTCCTCATCAGTCCATTCTTCCTTAGGTTTAAGCTCTATAGCTCTAAATACATTGGTGGCATCCAACCTCTTAAAACATTAGTCCATGCTCGATCATCAAGAGATTTGATATACATCATCATCCTCACTTTCCAATGGAAATAATTACCATCATCAAGAATAGGTGGCTGTGATACAAATCCTCCATTTCGTATAAACTCCATGCCTTCAAATCAATATGATCTTTCTTCACTTGTTTGTTAGTGAACCTACTCTGATACCAATTATGAGATCTGAAACTATGGATTAGTTATACGTAATATAATAGAAACCTATAATATAAAATGGCATAGGAGAATTTACGTGGTTTAGTTATAAAACCTATATCCACGGACAACTTAAAGCTGCAATTCACTAAGTTCTTCTTTGTACAATCTTTAGCTGTTTTTATAGTAATGAGTCACTTTCATATATAAGTCTAATCTTTGTAAAACAAAATCCTTACAAGATCTTAAACTATAGTGACGTTGCCCTCTCTTTGTTGCTGATAACTTAATAGTACACTATTAAGTAACATACAACAACCATGTCTGACCCTAAATTACATAAACACTCAGCTCTCAAGTTTTCACAAGTGTATATTAACTCAAACAGACTTAAACAAAATTGGTGCACGATTACAACCTCTCATACATGAGTAAAAATCTCATAAAACATAATGAAAAACACATTTCAATTTGGCATTGAAGTTGTTTCTTTTTTTCTTTTTCTTTTTTTTTGAAATGTGGTACTATATAAGTTATAAAAATAACATTATATAGTGTATGAAGTTCAGTTTGCCCTTCTCATCAATATCCTATGGAATCTCAATCAAACTCAAATGATAGGTATAGGATATAAATCACTAAATTAATATCTTAATATAATAAGGGATATCCAGTATGAATATAATACTTCCTAATAAATACTTCTAGAAACTGTAAAATTAGGAAAGAATATAACTCATTGTTTTTATTGCAAGTTTGCCCAAAATCAGTGATATGCAATGCACATGCTGAGGTGTCACGTTTAACACTAACAACAACTTTGACACAAAAGTTTCTTTTTAAAATTTAAACAACATGATATTAAATATTAATGGATGTCATCATCTTTCATATCGATAAAGTATAAAAAGAAAAATTATTATAACATTGTTATTATAATAAGCTAAATTAGATGCATGCATGGTCACTTTGACAATATATTAATAAAAGCTTTCTTAACAACCGTATACACAAATATTATTTTAATATAATATTATTTACGATCTAAAAACCACATAAATTTGAATATAATGTTAACAAAAGCTTTATTTGAATGTAATCAGTTTACTTACAATACTAGCCCGAGTTAATTTGTGTATGCTTGCCAAGATTTAGACCTTGTTGACTTGTACCCTCCCTCGTGTCTATAATTCGGCTACAATGTTTTCTTATTACTTTAGAGAAGCAGATTTTTGATAGATGAATTTCCAAAAAGAAAACAAAGATAGCAAAGGCTGGCAAACAGCTAATGACTTTGTTAATTGTGCGATGTATGATTGAATTAGGGTTTTAGTAATATAATTTAATATTATATTTTTAGATAATTAAATAGCTTTATATCATTACATTAAACAATTATTTTATTTACATTAAAATGATTTTCATATTTTATATTTATAGAATATAATAATATATTATATATACATAAAAATAATATTATTTTTATATTTTTAAATATTTTGTGAGGTGCTGGTCAGATACGATATGGTGAGTAGTAAACGCATCCCCACTTTATTGTAATGTGATGATTAATTTTTGCCCCATTCCAACCCTAATAAAGGTGGGTTCCCGTGGATCTACACCCCCGTGATATATTTTGTCTATTCATTTGATTGACCGATTGATTATTCTTATAGAAGATGACAAATACGGAAATTGGTTATCCATAACTAAAACGATTTGAAATCAAACAAGTGTCTAACCTCACGTACAAAAAAAAAAAGCATATACTAACTTCACATCAATAATACAAGATAGCTTAGTATTAAGCACAAATTTAATACACTACGTTCTTTACAACAATGAAAAGATATAATAACATTAATTTAATATCTTAGCAATTAAAGAAAACAAATTTAAATTTCTTAACATAATATTAAAACCAATTAGTAGCTTTCCTATTACTCTGTTTTCTCATCTTAATTCCCTCCATCACTTCCCAAGTTTATTCTCTTCCTCGATCTTCATCTCTAATTCAAGAGCAGTATTATAGGCAGTGGCTTTATAGGATAGAACATAGTTAATAGACTCTTCTAAATCCTTTAAATCAAGGGAATTCTCCATCTTTTCTTTTTAATTTTTTTCAATCCTACTAGTGCCTCCACCCTTGATTCATGTACGTATAATTTCCTTCTTTTTCTTTGTACTCAAATATGGCAACACTTATTCAGCAATGAAATCATTTGATATAAATTTAATACCACCTATTTACTCTCTATCAATGTCATCTTCCAGTCCAAAAACTGTTTCTGTAGGGACCTTTTCCTTAAGAAATTCATTAAGCGTCGTCATTTCCTTTATACTCAGCAACAAACTCAAATACACTATCAATGCTAGAATCACAAGGGAAGAAAAAAAATCATTGGCATGTGTGGCAAGCATGCCAACGCCCTTGGCTCTAAACAGGCAGACTAGAATTTCTTTAGAACAAATAGATTCATGGTATGTGAGGTGAAGATTAAGTAAAGGAAATGAGACTTAATTGAGAAAGATTGCTTTTAAAGTGAAGATGAAACAAAGGTGGCATTTATTCATGGTGTCTAACCCTCTTCATACTTCATGGTGTTTAGCCCACCCCAATAAAGGCGGGCCCCCACAAATCCCGACCCTTATGATACATTTTGCCATCCCTGTTCATTGGATTGGTTGATTCATTATTCTTATATAAAATGACATATATGAAAATTGGTTATCTAGAACTGGAAGGATTAGAAATGAAACAAGTGTTTGACCTCATATACAGAAAAAAAAAGCATGTAATAACATCACATCAATAATATAATATAGCTTATTATTAAACACAGCTTGAATGCACTATATTCTTTATAGCATTAAAAAAATATAATAACATTATAGAATCTAATAGCTTAGCAATTAAAGAAGATAAATTAAAATTTCTTAACATAATATTAAAACCAATTAGTAACTTTCCTATTACTCTATTCTCTCATCTTAATTCCGTTTATCGCTTCCCAAATTTATTCTCTTCCTCGATCTTCATCTCCAATTCAAGAGCAGTATTGTTGGCAGTGGTTCTATAGGATAGAATACTGTGAACATACTCTTCTAAATCTTTTAAGTCAAAGGAACTCTCAGTGTTTTTTTTTTTTCAATCCCACTAGTGCCTCCACCCTTGATTCCTATACCTCCAACTTCCTTGTACTCAAATATGATAACACTTGTTCAGCAATAAAATCATTTGATCCAAATTTAATACCCCCCAATAACTCTTTATCAATGTCATTTCTCACTCTAAAAATTGCATCTATAGGGACCATTTTCCTCAAGGAATTCGCCAAACTTCTCCTCATTTCCTTTAAATTCAATAATAAACTCAAATACATTATCGATGCTAGAATCACAAGGGAAGAAATGCCAATGCCCTTAGACCTAAAGAGTTCAAAGGAAGACCTGAATTTCCTTAGAACAAACAGATCCATGTTATTGGAGGGTGAAGATTGAGTAAAGGATATAGAACTTAATTGAGGAAGATTGCTTTTGAAGTGCAAGTGAAACAAAGGTGGCATTTATACTTCATGGTGCTTAACACTCTCTATACTTCTTGGCATTTAACCCAACCCAATAGAGGCAGGCCACCACAAATCCCCACCCACGCGATACAGTTTGCCATCCCTAATCATTTAATTGATTGATTCGTTATTCTTCTCAAAAATGACAACTATGGAAATTGGTTGTCCAAAACTAAAACAATTTGAAATGAAACAAGTGTGTGTGTGTGTGTGTGTGTGTATATATTATATGTACGTATATGTATATGTATATAATAATAACAATAATAGTAATATCATATCAACAATATAATATAGATTAGTGTTTGAAACAACTTTAATACACAACATTTTTTATAACATTGAAGACATATAATAACATTAATCTAATAGCTTAATAATTAAAGACAATAAATTAAATTCTTTAACATAATATTAAAACCAATTATTAGCTTTCCTGTTACTCTATTCTCTCATCTTAATTCCCTCCATCGCTTCCCAAGTTTATTCTCTTCCTTGATCTTTATCTCCAATTCAAGAATAGTATTGTTGGCAATGGTTCTATAGGATAGAACACTGTTAACAAACTCTTCTCAATCTTTAAAGTCAAGGGAACTCTCAATCTTTTTTTTTTTTCCAATCCTATTAGTGCCTTCACCCTTGATTCCTAGATCTCCAACTTTTTTCTTTATTTCCTTTATACTGAAATAGAGCAACACTTGCTCAAGAATGAAATCATTTGACGTAAATTTAATACCACAAATTAACTCTGTATCAATGTCATCTCTCTCTCCAAAAACTGCATCTATATGAGCCTTTTTCTTAAGGAATTTGACATGCTTCTTCTCATTTCATTTATACTCAACAAGAAACTCAAATACACTATCAATGCTAGAATCAAAAGGGAATTAAAAAAAAATCATTGGCAAGTGTGGAAAACGTGCCACTGCTTTTGGCCCTCAAAAGTTCAAAGGGAGACTTGAATTTCCCTGGAACAAATAGATCCATGGTATGGGAGGGTGAAGATTGAGTAAAGGAACAAATGACTTGAGTAAGGAAGATTTCTTTTGAAGTGAAAGTGAAACAGAGGTGGCATTTATACTTCATCATGTTTAACCCTCTCCATACTTCATGGTGTTTTACCCACCCCAATATAACTTTTTTTATTCTTTTGAACATAGGGATGGTTCCAATTATCCTAGTGTTTTGGTTTTAACTCAGATCTATCCCTGTGCTTGTTTGCAATTGATTTATTCTAGCATTATATTTTTGTTGATTATGAATCCTTTTGGTGGAACATGAATGGTTATTATAATTATATATATAAATATATATCACTAAAAACTTGTTGAGAAGCTTTCCACAGACAAATTTTGTGTTTGCTCTTGACTGATGTTCTGCCAATATAAAAGTAATCTCTCAACATAACTTGAGGGTTTCAGCATACTAAATAGCCACTCAGTCTTGTTACTGTATATGTATTATTGTAGTGTTATAATTCGTCTTCCCTCCCACTTTTAAGCTTAATTTCAACTCCACCTCTGGAAAGAGTTCTGATAAAAACTCATCTTTCAGCCTTCAATAAGGAGAAGGTAATATCAGCACTCAAGTACAAGCTAGACCGGGATGGCCAGGTTTTTTATGTCTTGCCTTGCATAAAAGGTGAACCCCTACGACTAACTATATCCTGCGTTAGATTCTTGTATGCGAAATGCTTGGGCTCAAGTTTTCCCATTATTGTATTACTGTTAGAAATAGCAGAATAAAGTTTTGTTACCTGGGTTGAGTGGGATATGTAATGTAGGCTCTAATGTCGCTGAATTATATTGATTAGATTAAATTGCCTTAACTAAGATTTTGAAATAAATACAATCTTTAATTCAACTACAATTAGGAGCAATTAGGCTTCTGTTGAATGCTTTATCTGAGTGTTTGATATAAGTTTTACCAGTATTCTTATATATCAGGACTTGAAGAAGTGATGGATTTTCTTGAACAGGCATTTCCAAGTATTGATATAGCTACTGCCCATGGGCAGGTACTTCCACCTATTTGTTTTATATATGAAATTTGTTATTTTTTGGATGAGCAATTATAGAATTTTTACTCTGGCTCTTTGAGACAAGATATCCTTTTTTTGTTCAATCAAAATGTGGGCAGTCTTATATAATACGATGGCAGCTCAGCCTCGGAGAATTGAGTTTTATGCAGTAACCTTTACAAGAAACCTACACCTACTTGAAAGTTTTCAGTTCAAGCATGGATTTGGCAAAAATAATCAGTAATGTAAATCTGCTTATGTCATATGTAAATCTACTTTTGTCGTTTGCACTGCCTAAGTGCCCTCAAAAGTGAATTTGCTGATTATGTTGGAGATATACTAACATCTTTCATGAACAAGATGAGTGATGTCGAGTTAAACATGGCCTTAATATTAGTAGCTACTATAAATAGTGTTAAAATGGAATCATTTTCGATTTTCTTGCTTGCTTTTGACATGCAGAATATTGGCTCATGGGATGACTATCTGAAACAAGCTATTAACATAATACTTGATCCAAAGCGTTGTTAGGTTATTCGTTTCTTTTTCTTTTCTCACTACTTCCATATTTGCAAGTCATGTCTTGAGCTAGTTTATGCTAAGTTGATTTTGGTGGTGCCATTTGCCAGTGTATGTTGACTGAAAATGCATGTTATAGATTGGTTTAAGAGTAATATCTGATAGTAGTATATGCTACTTATTCTATTTTTAAAAAGTTCAATACATTACTTATTCTCAAGTGGTTTGCAATGTTTCTTGTGATACCCTCTTTTATACTACGTGATTCTTCTTGTAGCAATACTCGAAGCAGCTTGAAGAAACCATGGAGAAATTTGCACAAGGTGTTATTAAGATTCTTAAATGTACAAATATAGTGGAAAGTGGGCTTGACATTCAAAATGCAAACACTATAATAGTTTAGGATGTTCAACAGTTTGGCCTAGCACAGTTGTATTAGGTCCTCCCCTTTTCATTTCCTCCCATCTCATGCTTGTTTATAAATTTCATAAGATTCAATAAGTGAACAGGAACAATACTAGAAATTGTTTTTGCTTACTGAAAAATGCACAAAAAATTGTTTTATAAATTTCAAAAAACTTGTTGGAAAAACATTATATTGAGTCTTCTATTGAAGTTTAATTGTCTCAATTTGATGAGTTAATTCTTTTTGTTTTAAATGAATGCTGTTTTTCTGTCCTTTTCTGAATTTACAACCATTTCTTTTAAAAAAAAGAAAATCCATTATTTTGTTTAGAGTTGTAAGAAGTGGTGATTGGCTTATAGCACGGATAAAAATTCTGTTTCCATATTTATCGCTCAAAAAACGCTAAATATGACAAAATCAAAACAGTTAAACACTACAAAACTATATTTATCGTTCAGAAAGCTCCAAATATGACAAAATTTAAAAAAGTTAAACCATATTTATGGTTCAAAAAGCATCAAATATGACAAAATTCAAAAAATTTAACCGTTACATAATTATGTTTGTCGGGCAAAAAGCGTCAAATATGACAAAATTCAAAAAATTTAACCGTTACAAAACCATATTTATCGGATAAAAAGCAATAAATATGTTGAAATTCAAAAATGCAACCGTTACGACATACAATATTTGAAAATAAAAAGTGACAAATATGGCAATTTTCTACAGTTTTTATGTTACTATAATTGGCGCTTTTATGTGATAAATATGGTTATAAATATATTTGCCACTTTGACTGACTGCCAAATAGACTATATTTGGTGGTGCCATTGGTGTTTTTTTTTTTACTGCCAAATATATTGATAGGTGTCTAATTATATATCATTTTCATATTAATTCATCCATGTTTCTTTGCTATATTCCTTGGTATTTTTATGTTTTTGTGTGGTTTTGATATTTGTAGGAGTTTTGGAGCAACTTGCACAAAAATGGAGTAAAACCCTTCATTTTCACCTCTGCTAGTCAACCATCTTCTCGGATTTAATTGTATTGATATACAATGAACTCGATGACATGTTGTATACCGTTGGAAAGCTCTCGAAATCTATTTTCTAGAGAAATTTACGGTTCATAAATTCATTCAGTGTACCAAAAGTTATAATCAAAACAGTGTGAGAAGTGTAGAAATATAATTTCACAAATCTCTGTAGCATATATAATACGGGGCACTGTAGCAGGTTACTGTAGCAGAGTATATAAACACATTTTAGGGTTTTATTTTGATAACTTGAAGAGGGGAGAACGTGGTGGAGGCTGCAGCTCTGGAATTCTTTCATCTTTTGGAGTTCTTGAAGGAGAAAGGAAGCTTGGAAAGAGGAAGAACTACAATCCAAAGAGAATTACATCAAATTTGCTAAGTTTTTCCCTTCCCTTTCATTTTCTGGAATGTCTCCATGTTGTATTGTATTTACCACGTTCTTAAACACTGTCTCTTATACACATCTAGATGTGTATAAGAGACAGGATATGGTTTTTGTAAGTTGATTGTGCAAGAAGTTGTTATCCAATTCTCTAATTGAAGTTGCTTGTATTTTCCCATGTTTAATGCTTATGATTGCTTGCTGGATTGTATTTGGGTGGCCAACTGAATATAATCTGGATATTGTCTATTGCTAGACTAGAAATCTTGATCCGTAATTGTCTTGAATTTCTAATCATTAGTAGCAAAATTGTGATCAGAGATTGCAATTGGAAAATACAACCTAGGTTAAATAATCCGAACCTATGTGATTATTGCTTAGATCAACCTATCTTTCTTATCGTAATGCTTCCATTGAATTAAACTTAGAGAGTTTGTTCTAGATTGTTTAATGGATAGAGATTAAATAAAGAGCTTGTTTTATTTAACAACAAAGTAAGGAAAGATTGGGGTAACAGAGCTTGTTATTATCTACGGTTGGTAACTTCAATGCTGTAATTGGATGACAATTCTATGTTAATTCACAAATTCATATCTTGTGGCAGAGAAAAAACTTTTAACCAAGTGTCTCTTATTGATTTTTCACTCCATTTTACTTTGTGTTGTGTTATTGTGCATTTACATTAATATTTCATTTAGTTAATCCATCAACAAAACCCCCCCAGTTATTCTGTTGCTTAAATAACAAATTCAATTAGAATCAATCCTCGTGGAACGATATCTTACTTATCACTTTATTACTTGTGCGACTAGTATACTTGCTAGTTTCGAACGCATCAAGTTTTTGGCGTTGTTGCCGGGGATTGATTTTCTAATCAATTTGTTGTTCTGTTTTTACTATTGATTCTTGATTGTTATTTCCTGATTGTTTGTGTTTAGGCTTTTATGTCCGAGGGAGAAACGGATCAACGACTTAAGAGAATTAAGGAGTTTCTCCAATCCTCGAATTTAAGGCTAAATCGGTCAATTTCAACTCCACCTCCAGAATTTGACCTTGCACGACATACTTCCCTCCCATCTTCTTGTAGTTCAATCAAATCTGAATCGGAAGTAATGGCGATGGAAAACGACCAGACTCTTAAGGAGTTAGCGGCTCCAATTATTGATCAACAACCGCTATGCATAGCACCAATTCTGAGATAGATTTTGAACTTAAATCTGGACTGATTCATCTCTTGCCTACATTTCATGGTTTTGCAGGAGAGGATCCGAACAAACACCTCAAAGAATTTCATGTGGTATGCTCAAGTATGAAGCCAACTGGCGTTTCTGAAGAGCAAATTAAATTGAGAGCTTTCCCATTCTCATTAGCAGATTCGGCAAAAGATTGGCTATACTATCTACCACCAGGTACCATTACCACCTGGAATGAGATGAGTAAACTCTTTTTGGAGAAATACTTTCCAGCCTCGAAAGTTACAAATATTAGAAAAGATATTAGTGGCATTCGACAACACAATGGAGAATCACTTCATGAATATTGGGAAAGATTTAAAAGGTTATGTGCTAGCTGTCCAAACCACCAAATTAGTGATGGACTCCTAATTCAATATTTCTATGAGGGTCTCTTACCAATGGAAAGGAGTATCATTGATGCTGCTAGTGGTGGAGCACTAGTTAATAAAACACCGAACGTTGCAAGACGTTTGATTAGTGACATGGCAGCGAACTCCCAACAATTCAGCAGTCAATTTGAGCCACAACTAACAAAAAGAGTAAATGAGGTAAGTACTTCAAACATTGAACAACAACTTTGTGAACTTACCTCTCTTGTAAAAAAATGGCTGTAGGACATATGCAGCAATCTTATGCATGTGGAGTATGTTCTGCCATGGACCATCCAACCGACATGTGTCCAACTTTGCAAGAAGGAGATACAAAACAAGCCAATGCCATGGGTGGATTTCCAGGACAACCAAGGCAAAGGTATGACCCTTTCTCCAATACTTACAATGCTGGATGGAGAGATCACCCTAATTTAAGATATGGGAATCGTCAACCAATCGCCCCAAATGCCATACCAAATCGACCACCAGGTTTCAATCAACCATGGGTGCAGCAACCATTTCAAGCACAACCACCACCAATACCAGAACCAGCACCACAACCAGCTCCACAAAATTCAGGTATGTCTCTCCAGGATATTGTTAAAGCACTTGCCACTAACACAATGCAATTTCAGCAGGAAACTAGGGCAAGTATCCAAAACCTGGCAAATCAAATGGGACAACTGCCTACTAGCATGAGCAAATTCAAAGGCCAAGACTCAGAAAAATTATCTTCTCAAATGGTGATCAATCCAAGCGAGACTGCTAGTGCGATAACTTTGCGAAGTGGAGAGCAATTAGATGTCTTACCAGGAAAATCACAAACTGATGAAGGAGATGACACCACATCCACTATGAACAAAACATTGACTTCTCAGGTAAATCCTATAACTCCCATTCCTTCATATGTTACTCCTCCACTTTTTCCTAGTAGATTTGCAAAATCGAAAAAGAAGGAACAAGAACAAAAAATCCTGGAAACTTTTTACAAAATCGAGGTAAATATACCACTTCTGGATTCTATCGAGCAAGTACCTCGTTATACAAAATGTCTCAAGGAGTTATGCACCAACAAGAGAAATTTAAAAGGGAATGAGAAAGTAAGTATGGGGGAAAATATTTCAACTGTACTACAAAGAAAAATTCCTCCGAAATGCAATGATCCAGGTACGGTCACCATTTCATGCACCATTGGTAAAACCAAGTTTGAGAGAGCTATGTTATATTTAGGAGCATCTATTAATGTCATGCCATTTATTTATGCTTCTTTAGATCTTGGACCTTTTGCGAAAACTGGTATTACCATTCAATTTGCTGATCATTTTAATGCATATCCAAAAGAGTTGTGGAAGATGTGCTTGTGCAGGTGAATCAATTGGTTTTCCCAGCAGACTTCTATGTCCTTAAAATAGAGGATGAGACATCTCCTAATCCAACACCGATTCTTTTAGGGAGACCATTCTTGAAAACTGCTAGAACAAAGATTGATGTTCATGATGGCATTCTCACCATAGAGTTTGATGGCAATGTTATCCGTTTCAATATTTTGGAGGCAATGAGGTACCCTAGTGACTTGCATTCTGTTTTTGCAGTTGATATTATTGATTCTTTGGCACAACAACTTTTTGAGTTAACTCGCAAGGATGGATTGGAAGTAGCCATTAGTGAGCACATAGGGACAGAAAATTCTAGAGAACCGAGAAGGCTGATACAAGTGTCTAAAGAAGCGGAGGAAGTTGTGGCAAGCTTGGATGATACTATAGCTATCACCACAAACAGGTATGATGTTTCGTACATTGAATTGCCTTTATCTAATGAGAAACTTCTACCTTCCATTATGAAAGCACCTGCCTTGGAGCTTAAGCCTCTTCCAGAACATTTGAAGCATGTATTCCTTGGTGAGAAAGATACTTTGCCAGTCATAATAGCAAAGGGTCTTACACCATTACAAGAAGAGAAACTCATCCGAGTGGTCCGAGATCACAAAATAGCCATTGGGTGGACAATAGCTGACATCAAAGGTATTAGTCCAGCCGTATGCATGCACCGCATCTTGTTAGAAGAGGGATCCAAGCCCACTAGAGAAGCACAGCGGAGGTTGAATCCTCCGATGATGGAAGTTGTCAAGAAAGAAATCCTGAAATTGTTAGATATGGGTGTGATTTATCCAATTTCGGACAACAAGTGGGTGAGTCCAATCCAAGTTGTTCCGAAAAAATCTGGTGTTACGGTGGTTAAGAATGACAATAATGAGCTAGTTCCCACTCGTATCCAAACCGGGTGGCGAGTTTGTATTGATTATCGAAAGCTCAATTCTGCAACTCGCAAGGCTCACTTTCCTTTGCCATTCATTGATCAAATGCTGGAGAGATTAGCAGGTCATTCTCATTATTGTTTTCTTGATGGCTATTCAGGATATAATCAGATTGTCATTGCCCCTGAGGATCAAGAGAAAACTACATTCACCTGCCCATTCGGTACATTTGCCTATCGACGCATGCCATTCGGTCTTTGCAATGCCCCTGCCACTTTCCAAAGGTGTATGGTAAGTATTTTCTCTGAGTATGTTGAGAACATTATTGAGGTATTTATGGATGACTTTAGTGTTTTTGGTGATTCTTTTGATAAATGCCTTGACAACCTTACCCTTATACTACAAAGATGTATAGAAACTAACCTTGTTCTGAATTGGGAGAAATGTCATTTTATGGTAGATCAGGGTATAGTTTTGGGACATGTTATTTCTGCTAAGGGTATAGAGGTGGATAAATCCAAGATAGATCTTATATGTTCCTTACCACCTCCTACAAGTGTGCGAGATATTCGTTCGTTTCTTGGTCATGCAAGTTTCTATCGTAGATTTATCAAAGATTTCTCGAAGATAGCTTGCCCCTATGCAGATTATTATAGAATGATGTGGCCTTTGAATTTGATGAGAAATGCAAAGAGGCATTTGAGAAACTGAAGGAACTCTTGACTTCGGCTCCAGTAATCCAATCTCCGAATTGGGATCATCCATTCGAGATCATGTGCGATGCAAGTGACTACGCTGTGGGTGCCGTTTTGGGTCAACGAATTGGCAGAATTCCACATGCCATTTACTATGCATCTCGAACTTTAAGTGATGCTTAGCTTAATTATTCTACCACTGAGAAAGAGCTCCTGGCGGTTATTTTTGCTTTAGAAAAATTTCGTTCTTATTTGATTGGTACTAAAGTAACCGTTTATTCTAATCATGCAGCTTTGAGGTACTTGCTCACAAAGAAAGATGCTAAACCAAGGCTTATCAGGTGGATACTCCTTTTACAGGAATTTGACTTGGAGATCAAAGATAAGAAGGGAAGTGAAAACTTAGTTGAAGACCATCTCAGTCGCATTGTCCATGACGAGGATGTACTGCCATTACAAGAAAGTTTTCCGGATGAACAATTGCTGTCTCTACATGTAGCAGCCCCTTGGTATGCAGATATTGTTAATTACTTAGTTACCAAGAAGCTACCACATGACTTGACTCGAGCTCAAAGAGACAAGATCAAAAACATTGCCAAATATTACATATGGGATGATCCATACTTATGGAAGCATTGTTCTGATCAAGTGATAAGAAGGTGTGTTTCTGAATCTGAATTTAATTCAATTTTGACCTTCTGTCATTCTTATGCATGTGGCGGTCACTTCGGACCAAAAAGAACAGCCCTGAAAGTTCTTGATTGTGGATTCGACTGGCCATCATTGTTCAAAGATGCATATCTATTTTGCAAAGCTTGTGACCGTTGTCAAAGGACAGGTAATTTAAGTGCCAAAAATCAAATGCCACAAACCCCTATACTTATTGTCGAGATTTTTGATGTGTGGGGTATTGATTTCATGGGTCCTTTTCCTTCATCTTTTGGTAATGTTTACATTATACTTGCTGTGGATTATGTTTCTAAATGGGTGAAAGCAAAATCTACGAGAACTAATGATTCTAAAGTTGTTGTAGATTTTGTGAAATCTAACATTTTTGCAAGATTGGAACACCAAGAGCCATGATTAGTGACAGAGGGACACACTTCTGCAACAAATCATTTGAAGCCTTGCTCAAGAAATACAACATCACTCACAAGGTGTCTACTGCATATCATCCACAAACTAGTGGTCAAGTTGAAGTTTCAGATCGGGAAGTCAAGTCCATTCTCGAGAAGACGGTGAATCCGAATAGAAAAGATTGGAGCCTACGACTTAATGATGCACTTTGGGCATATCGAACTGCTTACAAGACACCTATTAGTATGTCTCCTTATAGGTAAGTCTATGGTAAGCCATGCCACCTTCCAGTGGAGCTCGAACATAAAGCATGGTGGGCAGTAAAGCTTTTTAACATGGAGATGGATGCTGCTGGAGAACAAAGGAAGCTTCAACTGCAAGAATTGGAAGAACTTAGAAATGATGCCTATGAGAATTCCAAAATTTACAAGGAGAGAACTAAGGCATTTCATGATAAAATGATCTCCAGGAAGAATTTTGAAGTGGGACAGAAAGTTCTTTTATTTCATTCTCACCTCAAGTTATTTCAAGGTAAATTACGATCTCGATGGGTCGGACCTTTTGTTATTACTAATGTTTTTTCTCATGGTGCAGTAGAAATCAAGAGCTTAAAAACGGACAAAGTATTCAAGGTGAATGGGCACAGGTTGAAGCCTTACTATGAGAATTCAGTGATGCAAGACATCGAGGAGGTACCTCTCTACGAGCTAGCTTATCTTGATGGGTGATGGCAAGTAACGTCAGGCTGAGGACGTTAAACCAAGCGCTTATTGGGAGGCAACCCAATGTTTTTGAAATATAAATAAAAAGAGACAAAGAAAAGAAGGTAGTATTGATCAATTTTTGTGTTTCGAGGAGATTCCTCTCATGGGCTATTATCATTGATCAGGTTTTATCTCTCTTTGCCATTTGTCTCATTTGCTTTGTTGTTTGTTTTTGACTTTCATTTGCTCTTGTGTTTTTATTTCTTTTATGTGTCTCTATTTTCTTTTCTTTTCTTTTCTTTTCTTGTGTTTAATTTGATTATTCCGTGCTTCGAGTTCAGTTGTGCAACAGCTTGAGGAAACATTCAAACGGGAGTTGAAGCCATTGTTCGAAGGTTTGAAACGTGCATATCTGGGAGAAGAACAAACTCAATCGCATTATCGGTAATACCTCTCCTTTTCTTCTCTTCAATGGATGCTGATATCTTTCTATCGAACCTTCGTAAATATTTCCCTTCACTTCCTCAAAATGCTGTGTTTAAAATTTATAAAGTACGGATGACTAGACTTTGGGCATTGATGCTCCTAAATGTCCCTGCTGATATCCGATGGCTTATCGAAGCCAAGGTGAGATTGTCCGGTGAGCCGGACATTAATCTCGCAAAATACATGCCTGGTCTAGGAAAGAGCTACTACGCCAAGAGGCGAAGAGCGAAAAGGTTACAAGTATGTTATAAATGTGCTAGATGGAATTGTAACCAGACTTGTCGTTCATTAGGTTTTGCGTCCAGGAATAGAGAAGATAAACTTTCATTTATTAAGAATGGTTTGAGTAATGAGTCGCTGGATAATGTTTTGTTAACTCTCGAGTCACATTCTTGTGGACTTGTTCAGCGTGAATTGCTTAATCTATGGACACAATTTCGTGATGAATTGCAGTGTTATAGTCTAGGGAATCTGATTAAAAATGACCCTGTTTGCCAGTTTATAAGAAAACTGGATGGGAAGCAAATCCCCGACTCATAGAAGGCGTTTCAGCCGTTACTGGACGTAAAACCAGAGGAAGGTGTGAGCCACAATCACAACTACTTGTATATTTGAATGTGTGTTGTTGT